>ML814409.1:188165-255802 GCA_009831015.1 Picea engelmannii | reverse complement strand
TTGCTCATGCATGAAGAAAATCAACTGCTTATGATGACCTTGTTGTAGTCTATATCTGCTGCAACATCAATTCTCCATGAACCAATTCTCCAATAGATCTCTCAAACTTGCCAACTTCTTGTCAACTTTCTTATTGTTCTTGTTAACCCTTTCCATGATTATTCTCATCAATTTATAAGAGAGAATAGGTTAGTTGCTAGGATAAGAATGATCCCAATAAATCTGGAATGCCAGCTTCTGAACAACCATTTGAATACCAACTCATCCTTCTAGAAGATTCCCTTCTAGAAGGCTCGAGAATCTTAGCTTTTCCCTTGTAAAAATATGTTCGCACCCTGTCGATGATTGCAGTGCGAGAAGTTCGCACCCTGGTTGAATGCAGCATGCAGGAATGTATCATTCTCGCAGGAGAGTATATATGCAGCCTACGAACTATCTTCAAAACATGATTTCTGGAAATAGATAAGAGAAACCCTTTTCAGGAAGGAGTTCTTTAATGAGGAGTTTGATTTGTTATCATCATAACATCACCATGACATCATCCTGATGACTAAAAATGTGGATAACAATGGCATTACTCATTATGGCATCCAAACTCGCTGATCTCCTTTCTCTCAGCAGTAGAGAAAATTCACTATCAAAGGAATCTACTTACCGCAACTATGCAGCACTGGGAGGGGGATTTACTTCAGCAGGGATGGAATTTTATACCTTCAAAAAACAAGCTGAGAATTCTTTCATTGTTTCCTCTTATGCTTTCTTCATGTTATTGTATTTTGTTAACAACTGCAAAGGGTTTTTATTATCCCCCTATTTGTTTAGGAAAGACCTTTCAAATGCCATGAAGTCCCGAATTCTCATAGACGGGAGGGTCTTAAACCACTTTCTTTCATCTCCCAAAATTTGTTTTGTAATCTACCTCCTCCAGGTCGACAAAGTCATTAAACCAGTCTAGTTGTTTCTTGGCGGAAATATTTCCCTCGGCATCATAGAGTTTGATTCTTTGGCTATAATTTTGAGGCAAGTCATATAACTGAGCCGACAGGATGAGAGGAACGAATCTGGTAGCCATAGCCCTAGAGGGATTCGGGTTTTGGGGGATATTATTTGTCACCAGGGCTTGGAAATTTTTTGGGTCGAAAACAGTCTTGTCCAAACTAGTTTCTGACTTATACCTAAATAGAGTTTGCTCAAAAAGTGCATCAAACTCTAAGCGGTCAATGCTCTGTGCATCGTATTTGGGCAAGGAAAAACTTTTGTCCAAGAAATAAAACGGGTCTGGCACTTGCTCTCTAGCCTTGCAAAAAATCTTCTTGGGGTTGTACATAGGCTCAGAGGGGTTTGGGTCAGGATTCGATCTAGTGTAAAAGGTCTTTAGAGCCAGGTTTCCTGAGTAGTGCTACTGGGGGCTACTAGTTTTTTTGGACTAGAGTCTCTAGGGTAAAGGTTTCAGCCAGTATGGGTGTTTGTCCCTCTATTACCCTCAGGGGTCAAACTGTGACGTTTGTCGTTCTCCCAGGGAAAATATTTTCAACTTCATCCTCGACAATGACACCAAAATTTTAGCACTTCTTAAATCTATTTGGCTGATGAGTAGATGATGAAGGTAAATTTTTCAACTGACTTTAAGACTTGAAACTAGCCTTTTGGATCTGGAGGGGGCTCTCTCAGAAATGGTGTGGTCTCCGCACAGGATATGGATCTGAAAATAGTGGCTAGATTTGACACCAATGGTAAAAAGGTTTCTGGTTATATTGGCACAGAAAAGTAAAACTTCGGATATGGGGTCGATCTGAGGAAGAGACAAAACAAATGACTCAGTGACTAGATCCGAGAGGAGAAGGCTAGGCGAGCAACAACCTTCGGTGTAAATCGTAAAGTGTAGAGGGAGAAAAAAGATAGAAGTAACTCAAG
Source organism: Picea engelmannii (assembly GCA_009831015.1). NCBI lineage: Eukaryota > Viridiplantae > Streptophyta > Pinopsida > Pinales > Pinaceae > Picea > Picea engelmannii. The sequence goes on along the minus strand of ML814409.1, from coordinate 253,888 downwards.
AGCGTGGTTTTGGACGAATTCAGAGTTAGCTTGAGAAGAAAATGTTTTGTCTGAGTAGCGCAAACAAGGGGCGTTGTACAACAAATCCACAAGTTCAAAAATTTGTTCCAAAATAGATAGTATGAGATATGAAATAAAGGGTAATAGGAAACACATATGCAAAGAAAGAGAGACAATACATCTGGCTATCAAAATAATAATATTTTCATCAAATCATAGTACCTTTGAATTAAATTTCGGTCAAAGAATCAGATTACATACAATATCAGTCGTTTTCTCAAAATTTCCAACCAACCCTAGCTGACATCGAAAAGATAAAATATATAAGCGAGGGCATCGCTTGGGCTTCCCTGCTTTCTAACTACTAACCTTAAACTAGGAAAAAACCACACCACATGTGTCAGAGACTCTTCAAATGGCACTATCCAAAAATAGGTAACAATTACACCTGTCTACTAACGACTACCTTCATGTTCATCACGGGGCCTGATCATTGGTCAAAATCCGATGTAGGGAAAAATGTGTCGTTGCATCTCTTGATCGGGTATCTTGGAAAACAAGTGTCTGTCAAAACTTGTTGTCTGTAATGTTGGTTTCATCTCCTGTTACATGCCTATTTTCTAGAGAGCTACGCGCAACAAATAGTTGTTCGATTCTCATGACTGTTATCAAAATTATAAGATGCTACAAATGAAGCATACCACTCAAAAACTGTCGTGAATAAAAATGTCTCCCATTAAACTTTCTCTTTTTGTGCACTGGCAAAAGCCACGCAAATTTCCTGTTCGGCCACTTCGCATTCTCTGGGATGCTCCATGTGATTTTATTCTGCCAAACTTTGCACCTCTCTAAGCTTCCCTTTCAACCACACTATGTTCCCTTTGCGAATATGTGAAACATATTATTCCACGGTCTTTGTTGCTAGCTTTGACTTTAATTCCCCATTCTCCTGGTAAAGGTCGGCAATAGCCATCTTTCATTTCTTCAGCTGATGAGATGGTGTTTACTCATTCATTCCTGCAGCGTCAAATTTCCTTATTCTGATCCTACATTCCCAGCTCATTTTCCTAGTAGGTCCTAGCTGGGTGATGCATCTGAGTAGTCCTCTAGTTGCCACAACGAAGCGTGGTCCTTCTGGAATTATAGCCTTCATGACCTCCTCATTCTTTCTCGGCCTACCCCTCCTCCAAGGAAGTTGCTATTTGGGGGAAGAGGCTTTTTCCGTATCCCTCTCCTGTATGAATCATTCTGTTTTGGTTGTTCCATGACTTGATCTGGTCTCTTCTGTAGGTGAAAGAAAAGTTTCTTCCACGTCTTTGGGAATGGTTACCGCAGGTGAAAAACAATTCCAATCTCTTTGAGGTTAGGACCTCGTTGTTCTGCCACTTCGTGCACACTTCCCTATTCTCTAAGAGGCCTCCATGGCATGACCAAGGTATACTCTGTGTGCAGTGTTTTAAACAAATGCACTGGGGGGCAGTTTTGAACCAACTAAAATGGAAAAGGGAAACTGTGAAAAGATCTTATGCCTAGTTCTATGACTAGAGGACACACCGAGCATCTGAGATTTATAACGAATCGACCGAGGAAAATTGTTGGAAGATTGGTTATTGTCATTGATGTCAACCCTAGTCATGGGTTTTGACCGCAAGATTGATGAAGGTATTTGGACATGAAGGAAAATGCACATGCAAATACAACACCAATGGATGGATAGTATACTTCATGTTCTTTTTGGTGGTATGTGGCACGTCACGTGGATCCTCGTGGTTGAGGAGAAATGAATTTTTGAAGATGACAAAGTGAATTGAAGAAGGAAGTACAAGTAGGCCCTAAAGATAATTAAAGAAAAGAATTACAAAATAAGAAAGTGTCAGGTCGGCCCTAATGTTAAAAGGAAGTGACATAAATGGTATAAATAAACATCATTATACATTCATTTGATACAAGTCAAATTTTAGAGGAAATAAGAAGAAAAGAAGGTTGGATTTCAAGGGAGGATGAAGTATTTTCGTGATGTGTTCTAAGGTATGTTATTTTCAGGTCATCTTACCATTTTTGCTATAAATTGTCTTCTAGAATGATTCAGATGGTGAAATCGCTATGGTATTGAGAAGACATATCAAGGTACCTCTAGTAAAAATTTCAGCTCTTGATTTGATATAATTATGGAGATACACTCTGTGGAAGATAGGGTTTGTGACCAGTCTTGAAGCTAGTCAATAAGAAGGTGTTCCGAGTAAAACAGTCATAACTTATTCATTGAGAATCCAAATGAAGTGGGAAAAAATTCATTGGAAAGAGTATCGATTGTAGTTTATTTTGTACAAGTTTCAGAATTAGATGTTAATTATTGAGCACGGGACATTCTATGAAAGTTCACTCTCCTGAATAGACTAGAATTGAATAAAGTCTACCATTCATTTTATAACCTCTTTTTGCGGAGGATTCAAGGAGTGAAAATTGGAGGAGTTTTAGAGAATACATTGAGTAATATTATCTACAGGATCAGAGTACTCCAAGAATTGAAGAATTGCATAAATTGAAGAAGTCTCAGGAAGCATTATCAGGTTCTATGTGATGATTGGTTGATGGTGATGATTTAATGTAAAGTTTTATTATCTCTCATATATTCTTGGGTGGAAGGAAGGGGCAAGGATGGAGAGTTCAACTCTCTATTGATATTGGAGGATTGTATCTTCCTCTTGGATTTTTATCCCTCCCTTTACATTTGGAAGATGTAGCTACCTTTGGAAGTCATTACTTCCCTTGAACAATAACTATTGATTATTTCTCATATATTGTGCATGGTGTATTATGGTGTATTTGTGTAACTCTTATACTATTGTCCATTGCTCATTGGATATAGTTGAATGGTTTAACTATAAGTTGAAAAAGGTTTTAAATTGTACTTGATACTGATTCACCCCCCTCTCAGTATCAACAATTGGTATCAGAGCGGGTTACCTTCAGTATAGTTTAACCACTGGAAGGAAGATCCTAACAAGAAATGGAAGACAAAATTCCAAATGGGATTCCACCATTTGATGGAAGAAATTTTGAATACTGGAGTAATAGAATGGAAACTTACTTGAAATATCTTAGGGCAAATGTTTGGTTATCAGTTGCTTCAGGATACAGTGCTTTGAAGAAACCAAAGGCTGCAGCTCAGAAGGAAGAAAAAATGAACAACAAAATGGCAATAGATACCATCCTGGATGGATTGACAGATTCAGTGAAATCGAAGGTGGGATCATGTGCATCATCAAAAGAGCTTCGAGACAAGCTACAAGACCTTTATGTAAGGGAAGATGCATAAGAAGAAGAAGAACTTGAAGCAAATTACAACATCTCATATTTCCAAGAAGCAAATACAAGTCAGTTATTTTGATTTAATTGTGAAGGAGTAGGTCATGTTGAATTTGAATGTCCTCATCCAAGGATTGAAAGAAATGACACTGAAGAAGAAAATTCCATTGAAGAAGAAGAAAATCATGAAGAAAAAATTATTCAACAAGAAGATGAGAATCTTAAAAAATTGAAGCATGTTGAGATTGAAAATAGCAAGCTCAAAGACACGCAAAGAAAAGAAGTGAATTGGGAAGTTGTGAAAAGACAATTCTAATCTTGAAAAAACAATTATAAGACTTTGAGAAACTAAAAGAAGAAACCATTTCCTTGAAAACTCTACTCGAAGAAGAAAGAAGAATAGGAGAAGTAAGGAATGTCCAAATGATGAAGAAAGAAGAAGATTATGAGAAACTTGTACAAGAAGTTGTCTCATTGAGGAAGAGATTAAGAAAATCTCAAGTGTCAAAAGACTTAAAACATCTTGGATGCATGGATGAAACTTCATACAAAGAAGATGCAAATACCAACAAGAAGGTTCAAGAAACAACTACATACACAGTTGATGAGAAGTGGACCAGGATACCAGAAAGAAGGAATGATTACAAAAGAGATGAATATCCAAGAAGACCTCCTGCCTTCAGGAATCAAAGAAGCTTCAATTAGTATGAAGGAAACTACAGAAGAATAGATCATGAACCCAGATGGACTACATCAAAAAGAAGCCCACTTACTCCAAGGTATCAAAATTTCTTTCTTGGTCATTGTTATACTTGTAAAAGTTTTGGACATAAGGCAATTAATTGCAGAATCAATGAAAGGAACACATATGAAAGAAACATGAATGGTGTAAATAGAAGATATGGAAATAATCATGGATTTGTCAATAGAAGTTATAATTCATTTTACCCATTGATGGACAAAAATATTGCATGCTACAAATGTAATTATCTTGGTCACAAAGCACGAGATTGCGGATATGTGAATGAAGATGTCCCTATGCCAACCACATTATGGAGAAGGAAAGAGATTACAAACAATGAAGATTGTCAAATAGCATTGACTGCTGAAGAATGTAAATAAGAAGATGAATGGTACATATACAATCGATGTTCTTCACACATGACCAAGGATCAAGACAAATTCATCAGCTTGAAGAGAAAGGGTGGAAATGTTGCATTTGGAGATGACTCATTTTCCAAAATACTTGGAGAAGGTGTAGTAGAGCTTGGAAGAAAAAATGTAAAAGAAAATAATGTTCTATTGGTTGAAGACTTGAATCATAATCTACTCAGTGTTATTAAAATGTGTGATCAAGGATACACTGTTACTTTTGATTCCCGAAAATGTAAAATTAGAGAAAATATCTCAGGAAGATTGGTTGCAACTGCAACAACAAGATTGAACAACATATACATCCTACACATGAAGAAGAGAGAATACAAAGGGCACACAAAAGGATTCTAAGGAAGAAAAAGTCCCAAAGACCAAAAATAAGGATTAAGTATTATTGAGTGCCACATGTTTAGGGGGAGCAACCCCAAAGAAGAAGGTTACATTTTACCATTAAACTCAGGGGGGGAAGCCATACCCTTTTCCATTGATTTAAAAGGGGGAGAGAAATTGGGATCATGATGATAGGGAGAAAATGAGTGTTACCATCAATGACAAAGGGGGATATTGTTGGAAGATTGGTTGTTGGCATTGATGTCAACCCTAGTCATGGGTGTTGACTGCAAGATTGATTAAGGCATTTGGACATGAAGGAAAAGCACATGTAGATAAAAAACCCATGGATGGATAATATACATCATGTTGTTTCCATTGGTATGTGGCATGTTACGTGGATCCTCATGGTTGAGGAGAAATCAATTTTTGAAGATGACAAAGTGAATTGAAGAAGGAAGCACAAGTAGGCCCTGAAGATAATTAAAGAAAAGAATTAAAAAATAAGAAAGTGTCAGGTCGGCCCTAATGTTAAAAGGAAGTGACATAAATGGTATAAATAAACATCATTATACATTCATTTGATACAAGTCTAATTTTAGAGGAAATAATAAGAAAAGAAGGTCGGATTTCAAGGGAGGATGAAGTCTTTTGGTGATGTGTACTAAGGTATGTTATTTTCAGGTCATCTTACCATTTTTGCTATACATTTTTTTTCTAGAATGATTCAGATGGTGAAATATCTATGGTATTGAGAAGACACATCAAGGTACCTCTGGTAAAAATTTCAACTCTTGATTCGCTATAATTATGTAGATACAGTCTTTGGAAGATAGGGTTTGTGACCAGTCTTGAAGCTAGTCAATAAACAGGTGTTCCAGGTAAAATACTCATAACTTCGTCATCGAAAATACAAATGAAGTGGGACAAATTTCATTGGAAAGAGTAGGGAATTTAGTTTCTTATGTACAAGTTTCAGAATCGGATGTTAATTATTGAGCATGGGGCATTATGTGCAAGTTCACTCTCCTGAATAGACCAGAATTGAATAAAGTCTACCATTCTTTCTATAACCTCTTTTTGGGGAGGATTCAAGGAGTGAAAATTGGAGGAGTTTTAGAAACTACATTGATTAATATTATCTATAGGATCAGAGTACTCCAAGAATTGAATAATTACATAAATTGAAGAAGTCTTAGGAAGCATTATCAGGTTCTATGTGATGATTGGTTGATGGTGATGATTTAATGTAAAGTTTTATTATCTCTCATATATTCTTCGGTGGAAGGAAGGGGAAAGGATGGAGAGTTAAATGGTCTCTTGATATTGGAGGATTGTATCTTCCTCTTGGAGGTTTATCCCTCCCTTTACATTTGGAAGTTGTAGCTACCTTTGGAAATCATTACTTCCCTTGAACAATAACTATTGATTATTTCTCATATATTGTGCATGGTGTATTATGGTGTATTTGTGTAACTCTTATACTATTGTTCATTACTCATTGGATATAGTTAAATGGTTTAAGTATAAGTTGAAAAAGGTTTTAAATTGTACTTGATATTGATTCACCCCCCTCTCAGTATCAACAAAAACATGATGGAAGCCAGGGATGATTTTAGGGGCTAAATTTCGCTCATGGGCTAATTTTCAATGGTTTTTCCAAAAATGAGATTCGCTATTTTAAAAATGATTCGCCCAAATTCTATAGGATAAAATTATTTTACCTTAAAAATAGCCAAAATTTTAAGAAAACTATATAAAATACTTAGAAATTTGAATATTTTTACAAAAATATCGCCAAACATTTATAGTTGACATATGAAGGATTAGTAAGATTCGCCAAGGTTTCTACATTTTAAAATAATTTTCCATCCTTAAAATCATCCTTGATGGAAACTAATGAATTTATGGCGACGAGATGTTTCAAGTCAAATTTCAGGTTGTTCATGGCAAATCCCCACGTGTTGAATGCAGGTGATATGGTTTTCTATGCATGCATTAATATGAATGCTATGATTTTTCATTCCTTAAGCATTCATGGTGTACTGATGATAACTTTGGCACTTGTCGACACGACCTTTATTAACCACTTGAATTGACCGAGGGACGTAGAAATTGGCTTCTTAATGAGATTCTACCTTTTGGGAAAAGACATGGCCATACCACATATACAATTTATGACTCTAACACCCTTTCCCATTTCCAAGGGCCAAACGACCATTTGTTGACTTTGGCCTCACGGTGTTACATACCTGACTTCACATGTTTGGGCGCATGGATCATTACGTGACTCGAAACCGACTTTAAATGGAAAGAAAAATGGCAATGCTAACATGACTAATCCAAAATTAGTCATGTGAGCCTATCTTAAAGTTTGATGAAAATGCTAGTCTCTTTTTGTTAAATTTAAGGAAGGTTTGAAATTATGTGATCATATACACCAGGTCTATTACAGAGCTACAAATCATATTTGGATGATGAAATTGATGAGGGATTTTGGTTGAGGTAGATGTTGGGTACATGGTTGAGACACGTAGTTATTGAGTTGGAACTTACATGAGGTGTATAGTTGATGATGTTGGTACATCTTGATGAGTCATAGTTTATGTGTATTTGATGTAGTATTGGTACATATTTGGTGCATGGTTGATGCACTTGTTGATGGTATAGTTTGGTGCATGGTTGATGCACTTGTTTATGGTACAAGTTGATTATAGGTTGTTTGGAAAGGTTATTCTGACAGGTTATTTTTATGGTTTTGGTGCTTGTATGATGCATTTTTTTATGACACAGGTTGAGGTACAGAGATGTATGGTACATGTTGGCATAGGTTATTGGTATAAGTTGTTACAAGTTGATTGGTACAAGTTTACAATAGTATTTCTCAAAGTAATAGTGTGAAAGTGGTTCCATCATTCTACTTCTACATTAGGGCGGTTGGACGGGGCAAGGATAGGTGGTTGTATCCACCTTCCAGTTGTAGCCAGAGAATTGGGGACTTGGAGCTTCCCTTAGGTTGTAGCTTGAGAAACTAGGGGGTTGTAGCCTCCTTCTAGTGGTATCCAAAGAATTGGGGAATTGGAGATTCCTTTAGGTTGTAGCCTAGGAAACTAGGGGGTTGGAGACTCCTTCCAATTGCATCTCGAAAACAAAGGAAGTTGGTGTTTCCAATGAATGTAATTCTTAAATACATATAAGAAAAAGAATTGTGTGGTTTTCTCCCACTTTGGTTTTCCACGTAAAAACACCGGTGTACTGTGTATGTGTATGATTGTTCATTTTTTCATTGTTTATTTTCTCTGCAACTATTGGATGATAATTATACATTGATATAACACTTGCATTTTGTGGTTAAAACAGATTATTTACCTATTTCTGATTCTCCCCCCCTCTTAGTAATCCAATAGTTGTCAGGTAACGAAAGTGAAATTTTCCCTGGGAGATATGTATTATTTGTTTTAGATATGATTCATGAGGTTAGAGAAAGAGTCAGACACAGAAGTTGGTTGTATAATTTACCCTAGTGATTACATTGTCAATATCAGTTGCAAAAGGTGCTCCACTTGAAATCCTGGCTTTGAAAACTATTTACACAAGAATCTAGATTTCAGAGCTTTCATGGCAACTCCATTATCCAAATAATTCAGAGATTAAAGAATTTATTGGCGACTTCATATTTCAAAGATGTATTATTAATCTATAAGGTATGCCCCTATAAATAATTCTCATATACTTAGTTTTCCAAATCTCTTTCCTCATATAGATTGGCAGACATATTTTCCAAAATTATGAGACCAGGAAGGAGATGATGTTGCTTTTCATTTGGTCAAATTTCGCATGCACATACATATGCTAGGGGTTGAGTTTCATGAATATTGCTTGATGAATATTTTTATGGAAACCTTATAAGAAAATGAAATATCATGGTACAAGAGGTTAATAGCCATGAGTTTTTATTCCTTTCAATATTTCTATTTAGTATTTTGTAAAAGTTATAAAGAAAGATATCCTTCTATAGTGTTGGTTGAAACGTTTTGTGGAAATATCGAAAATATTGTTGAACATATGGGAATTAATATTAATGATGAATACGTAATGGATTGTGAAATCAAAGAATCCATGTTTGAATTATCTTCTCGTAAAGAAGAAATAGTAGAGACTAGCTGCCATGATAATCAGGAAACTTTTCAACAGACTGCAGTTTCTTCTTTGGCTAAAAATGAAATAAATCAACATATCGATATAGACAACCATGTTCCATCCCTTGAGTTTGATGAAAATATGCAGTAGGTTTTTCATTTTTTATGTGAACAAGATAGAGATGAAGATAGTTATTTGAGTTATCCTTCATACCATTCATTTTCTAATTTTTTGTTTCAAGAAGAAATTTGTCAAATTCAAAATCCTGAAATTGCATGCATAAAATCTCTAGGTAGTGAAATCATTCATGATGATAACTACCCAGGGTTACAAGAAAATAATGAATAAGAGCAGGTTTTTTTATATCCCTTGGGTAGTGCAGAATCTATTCATGATTTTACATCTTTGTAATTGACATATTCAAAAAAATTTAAAAGCTAATATGACACTCTTGTTGATATACACGAAGGGTCATTTGTAGACATTTTTCTTATTCAAGATTTACAAGAACACACAAACCTCATTCTTGATATGGTTGAGAGGAAATAATAGTTTGTTTCCATTTTATATGAGGGTGGTCAACATCATTAGATAGAAAAACAAGCTGAATATAAAGGATATCCTTTCCTTTTTGGGGGTCAACAAGAGGTGACTTTTCATATTTTCCAAGATTCTGTGGCTAGTATATTGGAATCATCAGTAAAGGTTGATCTTGTTTAGTTCACCAGTACAAGAATTGGTTTCAAAATGGAGTTTGATTTCCCAATTTCCCAATTTTTCTTTTTATTTGATGAAAATGAAAGAAGCAAAGTGAAATCAAATAGCCATTTGCCTTCATGGTTGTATTGGACTTTTAAAATCACTTGATATTGCCTTTGTCTAAGAAACTTAGAGTAGGTTCATTTGTTTTTTAATAAGCTCACAATTGTGAACACTCTTTTCAGCATAGTTTATTTTCATATTGTAGTAGACAATTTTGTTTCAACTTAGTTTTCAGCAACAATTTGGATTTACTAGGTGAGTTTCAGGTTACAGTTTGCAGGTTCCAGACATGGTTTGGGATCATCCCAATGGACTAGGCACCTGGTCAGTGGGTTCTTTTCCGCCTCGTAGGGAGGACTGTAGATTTTAACCTTGTATAATATTTTACTGCAAATAGATTTTTAATAAAAGAACATAAAATATACAATGGAAAATACACACATTACACATATATTTTTCCCCTCGAAACCCAAACCAGAAAAACCAGTATATTCTATATTCATTCATAGTTTTAGATTGTTTGCAATAAAATATACATATAGGATCCAATGACATCCAAAACCCTAACCCAATGACTTGGATTAGTCAAAAACCCTAATTCCTTAACAAGAAATATAAAACCATCAACAAAAACAATGTGATGAAAAAATTCCCAACAATGGACATGAAAATTAAGGTGACACAAAAAATGAGGGAAAAACATGACACATTTCTTGAGGCAAAAAAACATTCTCGGGGTCATTTCTCCATGCGTGCCCGATGCAATGTAGTATCAACTAAATCTATTCATGAAAATATAATAACACATACCCAAAATTATTCCACTTGTTGTTTTCTTTGCATACAAGGGGTTACATAGTCAACAATCCAGGGAAGCAATGCCCATGGATCTTCTACACCAAGAGAAATTCCCAGTGCTCAGAAGTTTGTTAATGAATCTACTACATTCTTCAATATGTCCACCTTCATCAACAACACTTTATTTTCTTCAACCATGTGTTACACATCAAATTTACACACCTAGGTACCTCGTCCTAAGTGTTGCAAGTGTCGTAAAAGTGTCATATGCACCTTGATAAGTGTCACATACACCTCGACACCATGAAATAACATAGGTAACAATCCCTAGTCAATGTGGAGGAGAAATATATTATATGAAGGTCCAAATACTATGTGCACATGAATTATTATTAATATTCTTGAAAATGAAATTAATTTAGTGTGAGAATCCACCTCACATTTGGTTTCCTACTTTTTAGGGGAGGTTGAGTATCTCATGGATGGTTGAAATGTTTCCTCCTTAAAATCATTGAGAGATATTTCCTCCCTAAAATCCTTAATACATATTTTCTCCCTAAATATCTTAGAGATCACATTTTAGTGGATCTGATGAGTGATCATCTCCATGGTGGTTAAGCCTCCAAATCATATATAATGAGGGCTTTCCATGGAGAAGGAGGAATGGTGGATATTTGAGGTATCAAACCTATGGTATTGGGAGAAAGCTTTAGGATATCAAACCTATGATTTTGGGAGCTTTGTGCAAGGTTTGGATGAGGAGGACTTGGGGAATCTGTTGCAACTTCATCTACAGTCTGTAAGTATTTCTGTAAGAGTTCTCATTAATATATTGCTTAACCTATATCCTTCAAATCTATGTCTCTTTACATATGTTTGTATTATATATCAATTTTATTGGAATAATATTATAGAGAAGAGTAGTATTTCTTTGTCTTGTTTTCCATTGCATTGCAAGCGTCAAACAATGGTATAGAGCTCGGAGATCAAGTTCAAGTTGAAGTAACGAGGACAAACATAGGAATAAGGTGCAACGCACTTTCTTCCTTCTCCTTCTATTTCTGATTAGTTAGTTAGATTCAACGTAATTTTAGTGTCCAGTTGCACTTTTTTTGTCTTGGTATAGAGGTCTAGAGTCCAAGGGGATATTCACCTATCCGCAAGGGAATTTTCCTACAACATAAATGTGCGACCATACTGGGGATCAAAGATTTCATTTTCAGTTTCTTTCCTTGGATTGTTCCTACCGTTTTCCCACCTTTTAGATCATTTTCAATATGTTTTCATGATCCATTACCTTTCTCCCATATTCACTAGAATTTTCACCAATTTCTGTGAATTTTGGGTGAGTTTTTCTGAGTTTTTTTGCTCTATTTTGAATTTCTGGGAAGGGTAGCGCTCCCCTGTAGTGCATCACAGAGCACTGATCTATAATTAGTGATCCTCTGTAGTGTATTACAGAGCACTTTAACACTCTGTTCCCTTTATTTATGGAGAATTGATCTCCTATTTTGGTGTCTTCTACCCTTTTTCCTCAGTGTTTTCAGTCTGTCTTGCAGAGATCTTTTCCCATAGTTTGTACATTGGTTTGTGGATTTTTTTGGGTTGAAGATTTGATAATTATCATTCTTTGTTGTCTTGATTTGAGTTTGCACCTTTTCAAATTGTGATATTTCTCTTTCTTGTTGTTTTTTTTGTCAGGACAATTTGAGTGATTTCTCTTTCTCCTTATCAGTTTTTGGATTCTTCTCTAAACTTTGTTGTATTCCTTAAATGTTGGTTCATTGTCGAATACTTGAATGAGTTCTTGTTTGAAAAGTTTATCTCCTACTTTTTTTCTTTGAATTCTCAGTTATTTGAGTGCATGCTTTGTTTGAAGCCATTTTTGCTTCATGTATTTTGCATCTGTATCTGACTCTTTCTTTTAATTGAAAGTAGTAGAGCTTTAAAGGATTTGCATTTACTTTATTTATACATTAGAATCAAACAAAAAGATAGTTGCATTATTTATTTTGGGTAGTGTATATAGGTTGATTTCATTTGGGAATTGGGTGTTTTGTGGAAGAAAATGGAACCTCTTCTCCATCCCGTATGTAGGATTCATTGAATAAAAATATTTGCATATCATTTTTCTACATTCTTTTGGAGTCAAGTATACAACATCATAAGTTTCACTTTTAGACCCTTAAGTAAACAATAGCTCTAAAATGAAGCACTTATAAAATTGATCAAACACATTTATATTTTTTGGTAGCGAACCTACATTAGAAAGTGTAGGGCTTTGGAATAGGTTGTGAGGATAACTTTCCAAATCCAACATAAAAGCATAGAATATTATGCTAGGGAGTGGTAAATCCAATTTTTTGTATAAGAATAGATGGTATCCCCCTCTCACACAAGGTTTAGGCATGAGGTTGCGTTCAGGAGAGAAACCAAGATTATCCCTCTGAGGCTTAACCGTTTGTAGTAGTCAGATCATATTTTTGGGGTTCTTCTTAAGGTCCAACTATTTTCATTTTGTCTTGGTACTTCATGAATTTTGAATCTATTCACGGTCCTCTGGAGTTATACTGGTCCACTTGTCCTCGATTCTCTTGAAGGATTTCAAACTTGTTGTCCTTCCCATATGTTCATAATCGACTATTGACTGTACCTTCCCAAAGGCTGACTGTGAGTTGGTGACCTTAGTAGCCATAATATTTAGGGTCCTTACATGAGGTGATGGTGAAGGGAAGTATTCACTATACCTTGAACAAATGTTGGTCAAAATCACTCGGGATCCTTGGAGGGTAAATCCACGTTTATTATCTGGAATCTTGCACCAAGGCATAAGTCCATTAAGCATGTCATCAATGTAATTTATCCACCCGATCTGTCCCAAAACCTTCCTATATCGATCCTGTGATGTTGGATTTCATCACCAACCAGTGGTTTCATTGTGGGAAGTTTGTTTGATTTTTTGCTTCTCACATTTGTAGTGTGTGTTGTTTTTTTTCCTTAATGGAACTTAGTTCGAGTCAGTGTCATTGGAATCAACTCCTGGGAGTACCAACAGAGGAACCCATTTTCCTAGGGAACCTTTTGCCTTTCTTTATTTAGGAAATGTTGGTCCTTTGTGCATTGCTACACTCAGTCTTCCAGGCCTCACAATCGGATCACTAGTTTGGTTGTTCCCCACTACAGTGTTCTCGAATCTTCCCAGTGACTCAAATGCAGCTAGTGACTCACATGTAAGAACACCACCCACACGTCAACCTCATGTCAACCTTTCTTCTTCTTCACCCATCATCTCTCCTTCCCTTTCTCCTTCTTCACCTAGTGAAATCTCTAGAATGAGTACCCAGGTTGATAAGAAGAAGAAGAAACGAAAAAAGAAGAAGAACGTGAAAGGGACCAAGCCTCCAACCACCTTAGATCATGTTGGATCCAAGAAACCATCTACGATTAATTGTACTAGGAGTGTTGATAGATTTGACAAGATTAAAACGAAGAATCCTAAACCCAAATTCCCTTTCAGTATTTGTAAGAGTGACCCCTTTCTGAGGAATTTCCTTGGTGTTATCACATCTTATTGTATGGGGTGTTTTCCCCATTGTATTTGGCCCTTGGGTGGAAGAATATGAAGAGAAGGGGATAAAAACCAACTAAATGTTTCTTATCTTAAGTTTTTATGTCTGGGTGCATGGTGCTAAGGGGCACATATATCTAAGTGAATGACCTTGATGCACTCATATCTACGGCTCAAGATCCATATCATACCCCTCCCGACATTCTTCCTTTAATAGGGGGGGGCGAGTAGGTGGCTTTTTGTCATGGGCCCCGCACTAATGTGGCACCCCCTCATGATGCTTAGATCCCCCTAATCAATATATATTACCATTTACACCCCCCCCCTCTGAGAAATATGCTTACCACCTCTACTTACCACCCTCGCCTCTCATCAACACCTGTCCCCCACTTAGTCTCTATTAAACATCAAAATTACTCACTTCAATAGTGTCGCAAGTGTCATCATTACAAGTGTTGTAAGTGTTACATCTTGTCCGCAAGTGTTGCATCTTGACCACATGTGTCGCAAAAATCATACTACCATCTTTCCTATGTCGTGCCTCTAATGAAAACATAAGGACACTTAAGACACCTCAAAGACTAGTTTTGAAGAGGAGAAATCACTTGACAAGGAGTACAAGCCTTTTTCCACTGAAAAAACTACTTAAAAATGATTTTTGGAAGGCAGTGCTCCCCTACCCACTGTCAGGGAGTGTCAATGCTCCCTAGCCTTCTTTGGGGGAGCTTTGAAACACTTTGTGCACCCTTTTTTGGGAGCACTACCCTTCCTGAGAGAATTTTGGTTTGTTAATATAAATCAGGGAAGAATCCCCTCAATCCATGAAGTTGGTTGGATTTGAATATGAGTTCAAGGCATGATCTTAGGGAAGATCCACAAATGAAGGAGATGAATCCTCAAATTATCCCAAATATCTCTCAAGTGGTTAGGCCTCTCCAAGATTATATAAGGAAGCCTTCTCATTGTGAAAGAGAGATGAAAATATTGGAAGTATGAAACCTATGATCTCATAGGCAACATACAGTACATGATGGAGATTAAGAATTACACCAAATTTATGTTCCCATAAGTGAGATGCCATTGAAGCATAATCAATGTATATTACTTAAGCAAAGGGGTTGGACAAGAAGATCTGGAAGAAGTCGATGCAACTTCATCAGAGGATTGTAAGTACTCTTCATATGTTCTCATTAATATACATACATGCTTGGCCTATTCCTTTCAAGTTTATGTTTGTGCCACATGAATTTGTCTTCAGTAGATAGATCTGTATTTGAGATAATCTCAATAGAATAGGAAGCTTGTTTTATCCTTGTTTGTTCTATATTACCTATCGAGGAGCTTGGGAAGCTCAACTTGGACTTTGCGAGGACAAATGCCATTTAAAAAGGTACACTTTTCTTCTTATTCTTCATTCATTAGATTAATTAAATCTAAGAGGATGTCAGTGACCAATGATAGCACCCTTTCTGTCTTGGTTTTAGGGGTCTAGATACTAAGAGGGAATCTGCTTGTCTGCAGGAGGATTCACCTATAACAAAAATTGGTGACTCCACTGGGGAGGAGCTCTGATTTTTGTTTCCTTTCCTAGATCTTGTTTTGGCCATGGTATCCCCAAGGTCTTAGAAATTTGGTCCTCCACATCATCAGCCTTTGCTAGACATGTTGGTGATTCCCCATCAACTAGTGATGTTAAGGTTGGTAAGAAGAAGACAACTGTCAAATTTCCTTGTATGTTATGTGAAGGTGATCATTATTCTCACCTTTTTCCTCATATGGAAGAGGCTTCTTCTCTTTTGGAAAAGATTCAAATTTCAAAAGGTTATAGTAATATTTCCCCCAACCCATCGTTAGTTGATAGACTAGTCAATATGGTTCCACCCTTGGTTAGTCCAGTTGATCAGGTGGTCAATCTAGTTTCCTCCTCATTTTAACCACAAACCCAAGTAGTTGATCCAGTTCCGTCATCGATCAGCTCCACTCTTCATCAAAAGAGTTAAACCAATGTGGTCAATCTGGTTCTACCATCGATTGATACCACTCCTAGATTGAGGAGTGTAAAAGTGGTTGCTTCAGTTGCTTCATCAGTCAATACCACTTCTCCTCATAAGAGTGTTGAAGTGGTCGATCTAGTTCTACCATCGGTTGATCCCACTCTTCCTTTGAAGAGTGCCAAAGTGACTAATTCTGTCCCTTCGTCGATCAATCCCACCCTTCATCCGAAGAGTACCAAAGTAGTTTCTCTGGTTAGATAATCGGTCAATCCCACTCTTCCTATGAATAGTGCCAAGGTGGTCAATCTGATCTCATCATCGATCGATCCTACTCTCTCATTATAGAGTAAACCCAATTCTTCCCACGTTTTTCTCGTTGATACAGGATCTACCATGCCCGGGAGCATTTCTCCTTCTCCTGTGAAAACCCTTCCAAGTAATCAGGCCATCCTTTTCGATTGGGGTGTGCTAACTAGACCTCGTCTTCCCTCTCACATTCCTTTCAATATCACAGTATAGGTTTGTGGTCAGGTCGTTCCTCAGACATTGATAGATGAAGGTTCATCCATTAGTAGTTTGTCCTCTATTTCTTGGTAAGCTTTGGGTTATCCTAAGATTGTGCTAGTTACCCAGACTTTGTTTTATATTAATAGAAGAACCAGTCACCCTTTAGGGATCCTTCCTTAGTTTCTTGTAACTTTGGGAGGAAAAACTGTCTTTATTGATGTTACGGTAGTCCAAGACCCCTTGGATTTCGATTTTCTCCTTGGCGAGATTATTTCTATGCCATGAAAGCTATTATGTCCACTCTTTTTCGTGTCATATATTTCCTGCATGATGGAATAATGGTGACTATTGATCAACTTTTGTTTGTTGGCCCTGACTTGACCATCAACCCAAGGAACTCCCTAAACGGTTCTTATATGTAGTCGGTATCACCCCTGCCACAGGTCAATTATGTGGCGTTGTCTCCCATGACTTAAACTTCCAATGAATTGGATCTGATAGTTGACATGGTGATCTCTTCGCTAGGACTATTAGATCTGGATCTCCTTACCCCTGACGAGACCCTTGGCATGTGTTCCTTCCAGAGCATTCTTCTTCCATCCAGTGAATATCTCTTGGAATCCATGACCGAGTTTTGTCCCTCGACATGTTTTCCTTCTAGAGAATTATCCTCTTGGAAGCCATGATCAAGAAGAAGTCACGAGAATAGTTTCTCTTCTCTGTGGAAATATCGTTAAAAAATGAAACATAGGATACAAGCATACTTTCTCTCTTATGTGGCAATCTCATTAAAAAATGAAACAGAGGCCACGAGCATAGTTTCTCTTCTCTGTAGAAAGCTCGTTAAAAAATGAAACATATCTTATGAGCATAGTTTTTCTTTCTGTGGCAAGCTCGTTAAAAAATGAAACAAAAATCTTGGGATTGAACCCAAATCCTTGAGCATAGTTTTTTGCTTGTGTCAAGCACGTTAAAAAATGAAATAGTCACCTCTCCTGTTAGGTTGAGTCTTTCGCTAGGTCTCATAGATGTCGAGTCGAGTCTTTCATTAGCTCTCATATTTGAACCTTCTTTTCATCCACCTGTATCCTTTTTGTCCATATAGTATATAAATTGGTGACAACCTCAAAGTCGGTGAATGAATTGAAGCTTGGGGGGCATGTCTCCAGCCTTTGATGATCATTCTGGAGTTAAGGCACTAGCTTTCATGCTAGGGTAAGAGTACCGAGCTTAGTCTTTGTTATTTCTCACGCTCATAAAAACATGAGAATGTAACCAAGAAAATTTTTATCTCTTTTCCAGGCTCGCATGGATATACGAAAAAGGAACCCCCTGGAGTCTTCTTTAAACTCTTTTTAGACTCTCTAAATGTGAAAAGATTGTCGAGTGATCTTGATTCCTTTCCCACTCGTTAAAAAGTTTGAAAGGGCATATTCCGAGTGATAATTTATCTCTTTTTCGGCTTCGTGAGACTAACATTACGAAAAAGAAAAACACTAGAGTCATATTTAAGTTCTTTTCAGACTCTCTAAACATGAAAAATCACTAAGTTTACCATCTCTGGACTCGTTAAAAAAATCATACATTGAAGGGCCCATATAGGATTGAACCCTTACTTCTTCTAGTTCGTTAAACAAAGGAAGAAGAGCTTACTGGAGGTGATTTATATCGAGCATGTGTTACCCTCCTCGAGCTCATTAAACCAAAAAGAGGTACTCATCTATCTGGATGGGGGAAAAAATTGAAAGAAGCAAGCCAAGCAATTTTTGAGAACTTCACTAGTGACCTTACAGTCACCCCTGAACATGATATTTTTTCTTTGCACACATTTCAATCTGCTGAACCTCTGTACTAAAACAATCCTTTGAGTTTCCTTACTCCTTTGGGTCACCCAACTTAAGTCACAATATCCATTGAATTATCAAGTTTTGGTCCCTTTCAAGTTTCTACTATCATGCCTCAGTGTTCAAGGGAAGTATCTACCTCGAGAGTCAACCATCACAAATATCTTATTTCAATACATGTGTTAGTCCATGTTCATTTGATCCACCAATTACATATTTGTGTCCATTTTGTGTCATTTATGGGGGATACATCAAGGCCCTTCTTTGACGAGTCTATTCTTGTCGACTTCAACACATTATCCAGGAGATAGACTTAGAAACCAGTTAGTACTTTAGGACCTGCATGCCTCAATGACATGCCTCCTCATGTCCGACAGTAGGTTTACATCCTTGACCTTTGATCGGATGATTCCATGGATGTTTGAATTCAACTCATCTATTCACATTCGTTGGAATGTACTAGGGTACCTTGGGAATCATTAACATCAATGGTGATTTCCCTCACCCTTGTTAACGGTTTACATCATTAACCGATAATCAAGTGGTTTCTACCATGTTCAACATTAGGAAATTTATTCACATGGTTAGATTCATACTACATCAGGATTGGTAAGAAGACCCTAGGTTGAGTCATTCACTCTGATATATACTTTACCCAGGTTGCAACAAAGTTTCTCTTGAATATTGACACATATACTGTCACATAGATCCACTTTGTATTGGTTTGTGGCTATGTCTTGTCATCTAGTAGATCCACATTGTATTTTTCGTGGATACAATCAGTTCATGTCATGGAATTATATATCCACATTGTATGTTTAGTGGCTATACCTTTTGTCAATATAATTATGGATCTGCAGTGTATTTTATGGAGGCCATACCTGAAAAGTCCTTATCACTCAAGCATAGGTATGCCTGCCTTGGGTTTGAAACATGTCATAATATTTGTTTGATGGTTGTGTGCAGCTTCTACCAGGATCTTTGCATCCATACACTTGCTTGAAAAAGTCTACAAAGTACTTTAGTCATCATTGTTTTATGACTTCGCACTTTGGGGGGCAATCTGTTACACATCAAAATTACTCACTTCAATAGTGTCACAAGTTTCATCATTACAAGTGTTGTAAGTGTCACATCTTGTCCGCAAGTGTCGCATCTTGAACACAAGTGTCACAAACATTGTACAACCATATTTCCTATTTGATGCCTCTAACGACATCATAAGGACACTTAAGACACCTCAAAGATTGGTTTTGAAGAGGATAAATCACTTGACAAGGAGTACAAGCCTTTTGCCACTACAAAAACTACTTAAAATGATTTTTGGAAGGCAACACTCCCCTATCCACTGTGAGGGAGTGTCGACACTCCCTATCCTTCTTTGGGGAAGCATTGAAATGCTCTATGCACCCTTTTGGGGGAGCACTACCCTTCCTGAGAGAATTTTGGTTTGTTGAGATAAATCATAATCAGTGTATATGAATTGAGCAAAGGTGTTGGACAAGGAGAGCTGGAAGAAGCTGATGCACCTTCATCAGAGGATTGTAAGTACTTTTCATTTGTTCTCATTAATATACATACATGCTTGGACTGTTTCTTTCAAGTTTATGTTTTTTCCACATGAATTTGTATTCAGTATATAGATCTGTATTTGAGCTAATCTCAATAGAATAGGAAGCTTGTTGTATTTTTTTTGTTCTACAGGGCCTATCGAGGAGCTTGGGATTGAAGCTAAACTTGGAATTTAAGAGCAAAATTTCCATTTAAAAAGGTATAATTTTCTTCGTCCTCTTCATTCATTAGCTTAATTAGATCTAAAAGGATGTAAGTGACCAATGATAACACCCTTTCTGTCTTGGTTTTAGGGGTCTAGATACCAAGAGGGAATCCACTTGTCCATAGGAGGATTCACCTATAACAGTCTCTCTCCTCATTTGTCACATCTCCCTCTCTCTCTCCACTTATTGCTCCCTCACACCTATCCTCCACTCGTCGACCTTGCGACATATCACCATCTTTCCTTTGCATTTTAGCCTCTCACTGCCCAATAGATGTCCCACTCGTATTCCCTGTCATCTCCACCTAAGTTGGTTGTCCCCACCTATTTCAACCACTGAATATTCCCCTTTCTATGTGTCACCTTTGTGCCCTCTCATCTCCCAAAACCTATTCACCCTTGCCCCATCATACCACATCTCTCACATGTTAGTCCTCAGACCTTTCCAGTCACCATTCTATCACCACGGCTTTCCACCTGGTCACCCATTCCTTGTCATTTCCACGTCGATCTGCACCAATCACTTCACCAAATCCTCCTCATCAGTATTCAAGTCCACCTACTAATCTCTTCGTAGAGGTCCAGAGAAGCAAAAATCACCACAGTCAACATTGAAAGACCAATCATAGTGACAGGTGTCGCGTTTCACTTCTGCCTACTAAGATCTGGATGAAGCAGTTAATGAAAACAAAGGAAGGTGGTTGAGACATCGTCTCATTCCATAAATATAAGGCCAGGAAGGGACGAGTTGTAGAAGCAAGTTGTTAGTCCAATCTGATAGAAAGCGCATCCGATAAAAGACTGCATGGGCAGTCTGATCAATGTCTGCATGCACAACCTGACAGAGAAGTTCATCAACACAAAGCCTTGAATGCATGACATGTTCGCGTCTCAGTCATTTGGAGCTAGTTTTGAGTATATCTAGGAATGTTTTCCATTTTGTTTAGTGTGTATGGTAGAGATACGCTACGGGTTTGTAAAGTTTTAGTAAATCCTCTAGTTCTCTGGTCATGTATGACATTTTGAGACTTATTATTTAATAATAGTCAGTCTGCTTCCCCATCTCTTTTTCCTCTGATACTGAAATCTCAGGCATGGATAATCCAATCAAGTTCTTACGACTGTGATGAAATGTATGTTTGATTGTAGTGTTGTTATAATGTTTTTGGTTTCTTGAACCTCTCAATCAAGAGGATCTTGTCTTCATAATTTTTCTCTCTTTAGGCTGTTGGAAGACGGAATGTCCATAAAAGACCATTAAATTTTCTCCTCGAGTTCTTCCTCCTGCTCACCGTTACCTCAAGTTACTTTCTAAAGTTAGATCAAGACCTCATCTGCCTTTTCATACCAACCCATTTTTCTGAGATAAAGTGATATCATCCTGAGTTTCTATCCATTACACCCCCCTCAAATTTATTCATTGTGATATAAAACCTGATGGGTATTAGGGATGATTTTAAGGATGGAAATTTATTTTAAAATGTAGGAACCTTGGTGAATCTTACTAATCCTTCATATGGAAACTATAAATGGTTGGCTATATTTTTATAAAAAAATTCAATTTTCTAAGGATTTAATATAGTTTGTATAAATTTTTGGTAATTTTTAAGGTAAAATAATTTTATCCTATAGAATTTGAGCGAATAATTTTTAGAATAGCGAATTGTTTTTTCAGAAAAACCATGGAAAATTATCCCATGAGAGAAATTTAGCCCCTAAAATCATCCATGATGGGTATTGGGCTTACCTCTGTCGCAATCCAAAGGTGACTTCTAGTGCTAACACCTAGTTGCCCCAACGTCTTAGAAATGTGGTCTTCAATGTCATCATCCCCTGTGGGACATGCTGGTGACACCCCGTCAGCTGGTGACATTAAGGTTGATAAGAAGAATGGAACTGTTACATTTCCTTTCTTATTATGTGAAGGTTATCATTACTCTCACCTTCTCCCTCATATGGACATGCCTTCTTATTTTTTGGAAAAGATTCAACTTCCAACTGGTGATAGTAAGATTTCTCCCAAATCATCATTAGTTGATGGAATGGTCAATGCAGTTCCATCCTCAGTCAGTCTAGTTGATCAGGTGGTCAATATAGTTTCATCCTCGATTGAACCACAAACCCAAGTAGTTGATCCAATTCCGTCATTGATCATCCCCACTCTTCATCTAAAAAGTGAAACCCAAGTGGTCGATCCATTTCTGTCACTGATCGATCCCACTCCTCCCTTGAAGAGTGGAAAAGTGGTTGATCTGGTTCCGTCATCGTTTGATCCCACTCCTCCTCTAAAAAGTGCCAAATTGGTCAATTTGGTTGCACCTTTGGTCAATCCCACTTTTCCCTTGAAGAGTGAAACCAAAGTGGTCGATCTGGTTCCACCACCAGTCGATCCCAATCCTCATTCAAAGAGTGAGGAGGTTTATCAGGTATACCTCATTAATATTGATCCACCCAGAAAAGGGGGAAATATGTCTGTCCCAATGGCACCCACTTCAATCAATAAGATGATTTCTATTGATTGGAATCATTTGACAGAACCCCGTCTTTCCTATTATGTGCCTTTCCAAATCACCATATAGGTTTTTGATAGGAATATTCCTAACCCTGTAATAGACAAAGGTTCTTATGTTAGCATATTATCTGTGAATGCTTGGCAAGATTTTGGCTCCCTACAACTTGCTCCCATGACTCAAAATCTGCTAACCTTTGAAAAAAGAGTTAGTCAACCTTTAGGGATCCTTCCTCAATTTCTGGTTACTTTGGGAGGAAAAACAATCTACGTCGATGTGATGGTATTTAACGACCCCTTGGACTTTAACCTTCTCCTCGAGTGAGACTAGGTCTACATTATGAGATCTTTTGTGTCCACTCTCTTTTGAGTGATGTGTTTCCCTCACAATGGACCCTTGACCCTTGAGTGATGTGTTTTCCTTCATTGACCCTTGTCCAATGGTCAACCATCCACCTTCCTTGAATGGTCCATACATGAAAGCGATGTCCGCCCCACCACAAGTCAGTTATGTAATGACCTTCCCCATGCATTCAAACATGCACGAGAGGGAATATCTCCCTTCTCCTAACTTCGATTCAGTAGTTGAAATGGTCATCTCTTCGATAGGGCTATCGGAGCTAGATATCCCTACCCTTATCAAGGTCGTCAACATGTTTTCCTTCCAGAGTGTTTTTATTCCATCTAACGAAGATCTCCTATAATCCATGGATGATGTTTGTCCTTTTATATTTATTCCTTCCAGAGAATTATCCTCTTGGAAGTCGTGATAAAGGAGAGGTCTTGAGCATATATTTTGGTTCTCTGTGGAAATCTCGTTAAAAAATGAAACAGAAGCTACGAGCAAATTTTTTCTTCTCTATGGAAATCTCGTTAAAAAATGAAATAGATTTCATGAGAATATTTTTAATTCTCTGTGGATAGCTCGTTAAAAAATGAAACAAAATCTATGAGCATAGTTTTTCTCTATGTAGAAAGCTCATTAAAAAATGAAACAAAAATCTAGGAATTAAACCTGAATCCATGAGCATATTTTTCCTCTCTGTAGCAAGCTCGTTAAAAAATGAAACATAGGTCTTGAGCATAACTCTTTTCCTGTGTCAATCTCGTTAAAAAATGAAATAGTCACCTCTCCCAACAAGTCGAGTCTTTCTCTATATCTCTTATATATCAAGTGGAGTCTTTCGCTATATCTCATAGATGTTGAGTTGAGTCTTTCGTTAGGTATCATATTTGAACCTTCATTTCATCTGCCCTTATCCTTTTTATCCATCTAGTATAGAAATTGGTGATAACCTCATAGTTAGTGAATGAATTGAAGCTTGGGGGGGGCATGTCTCTAGCCTTTTATTATCATTCTGGAGTTAAGAAGCTATCTTCACAACCTGGGGGAAGAGTACCAACTATCCATGGGTAGCCCTACCTTTGGAAATTACATTGGGAATTTACAATCATAAGTTTAACCTTGTTTCAATATTGTGTAAAAAACAAACCAATACTGAGCTTAGTCTTTGTTCTTTCTCATGCTCTTAAATACATGAGAATGTGATCGAGTAAAATTTTATCACTTTTTCGGACTCATAAAGGTTATACAAAAAAGGAACCCCCTTGAGTCTCCTTTAATCTCTTTTCAGACTCTCTAAACATGAAAAGATTGTCGAGTGATCTTTCTTCCTTTCACACTCATTAAAAGGTTTGAAAGGGCATCTTTCGAGTGGTAGTTTATCTCTTTTTCGGACTCCTGAGACTAAAATTAAGAAAAAGGAAAACCATGGAGTTGCCTCTAAGTTATTTTTAGACACTCTAAACATGAAAAACCACCAAGTTTTCCTTCTTTGGACTTGCTAAAATCACACATTGAAGGGACCATATGGGACCAAACCCTTCTTCCAGTTCGTTAAACAAAGGAAGAGGAACTTACTGAAGGTGAGTGATATCAAGCATGTGTTACCCTCCTCGAGCTCGCTAAATTAAAATGAGGTACTCATCTATCTGGGTGGGGGAATATTAAAAGGGAAATACTCTCTATGGCCAAGGGTAAACCAGAACAGACAGGGAAAAACTCTCTATGGCCAAGGGTAAACCACAATAGACAGGTATGACTGCATAAATCAACTTAATTCCAATATGTTCTATATAAACTAATGTGCAATACGAGTAATAAGCCTACCTCGATCCAATTTTTCGATGTCATTCCATAGTTGAGCACTTTGAACCAAAGCTTTATACCTGCAAGAAGTTCTCAACAAACAAGCGATGCAAGTATATAGTGACAATATATAAAATGAGTTAGCACATCAGATAGCACAATCCATTAATAAACATTGTAAACATGCCCATGGATAATAATCATATATTTGCAATATATCGATAGGAAAGGAAAAGAGTATTTCTATTAATAATTGATCAACAAAAGTATCAACATTACAAACTTCTGTGTCAGCATGGTTTGAAACCAAGAAACCAAGTTCCTTCCAACCGGGTCTCCACCACGTCAATCCTCCACCAAATGCAAGCTCATAGCAAAGAGGTAATGAGGTCCTCTCAACAATAAGGAAAGAACTTGGGGGTTGAACACTGTGTTCAGACTTGAGGGACAAAGGGATGCAAACTCAATATGAAGTAATTTCTCCAAAGTAACTTTGCTCTCAAAGTTGAATGCTTTCTCCTTTTTCTTCCATGGCTCAAAATTGTGCTCTTATAGAATCCATAATGCAACTGAAGGATCAAGTCAAAACGTTTCTAGTATACGGAAGGCCAAAGATCAAAGATCTTCTATCATGACATGGAAACCCGAACTCATTTTGTATTTTCTGGCACAAATCCCAACATACACGAGCTGTAGTGGAGCAACAAGCATATATGCATCTTGCAAAGCAGTTAGGGAGTTGTTATAGCAAGATTTGCCTCACCATTTTTATCTTGCACAGAGGGCCTTTTTCCATTTTCCTATGAAGACTTATCAACCCCTTTTTGATAAATCTAGAGTTAAAAATATATATATTTCCACATATATGCTCCCTAACTGCTTTGCAAGATGAGCATATGCTTGTTTCTCCACTACAACTCACAAATATCAGGAGTTGTGCTGGAAAATACAAAATGAGGTTGGGTTTCCATGTCACGACAGAAGATATATAATATTTGGCCTTCCATATACTGGAAACGTTCCGGCTCAACCCTTCAGTTGCATTCTAGAGGCTATAAGAGCACAATTTTGAGCTACAGAAAAATAAGAGAAAGCATTCAACTTTGAGAGAAAAGTTACTCTGAAGAAATTACTTCATATTGAGTCTGCATCCCTTTGTCCCTCAAGTCTGAAAACAATGTTCAGCCCCCAAGTTCTTTCCTTATTGTCAAGAGGACCTAATTAACTCTTTTCTATGATCTTGCCTTTGGTGGAGGATATAAGTGGTGGAGACCCAGTTGGAAGGAACTTGGTTTCTTGGTTTCAAATCGTGTCGACACGGAAATTTGTAATGTTTATACTTTTGTTGATCAATTATTAATAGAAATGTTCCTTTCCCGTCCTATCGATATCTTGAAAATATATGATTATTTTCCATGGGCATGTTTTTAATGTTTATTAATGGATTGTTCTATCTGATGTGCTAACTCATTTTATATATTGTCACTATATCCTTGCATCGCTTGTTTGTTGAGAACTTCTTGCAGGTGTAAAGATTTGGGTCAAAGTGCTCAATGGTGGAACGACATCAAATGATTAGATCGAGGTAGGCTTCTTCCTCGTATTGCACATTAGTTTATATATCATATGTTGGAATTGTGTTGATTTCTGCAATCATACCTGTCTATTGTGGTTTATCCTTGGCCATAGAGAGTTTTTCCCTTGTAAGAGAAATGGTGACTCCACTAGGGATAGATCTTCCTTCTAAGGGTTGAAGTATTTTTTCTTCATACGTTGCTCTTTTTTGTTTGTGTTTCTTGTTGTATCACAATTGGACAGAGTTTATTCACTCTGGGTATGAGTTTTTCATCCTTTTACCCTTTCCTAGCCTTGTTTTAAAAGATATATGCCCTTTTTTCCCTAACAACCGCGTATACATGCTTGTTGTCCCACTGCAAGAAGCGTATATACACCCTTTTCTCTTGAAAAATTGCGTATACCACTTCCCCTTGCTTGCTTGCTTGGTTAAGTGATTTTTGGGTAGGTTTTGAGGATCACTGAGCCTTATTAGGTCTCTGTGGTGCCTGTTGAGCTGATCTGGGATGACAGGAAACCTCTCTTTGTTTTTCGTTTTTGATTTTTCCTAGGTAGTTGGGTTGTCTTCTTAGCTGCTTAGTATTCTTCTCGAGTGATTTCTTTTATACAGAGTAGAAGTTATATATCAAGTCACTTATCAATCCATGCATTTTATTTTTAATACATTGAAAAAAAAAAGGTATTTTGCATTGGTTGGTATTTTTGTCTTGGAACCTTTATCATTAGCTTAGCACATTTAGCGAAAGATCGCAATTTACTTTTGATTTGTAGAGTTAAAATTGAAGATTGCACTATTTTTATCTATCATATCATTCACTGAAAAGTTAAAGTTAGGATTTGCATTATATCTCTTTTTATTTTCATGTAGAGTCAACACCATGAGTTTCATTTCCATACCTTTTTGAGTAATCATGGCCAATAAAATTTACGCTTTAAACTAAAATTGATTAGTAATGATTTTATTGTTTAGGCTGCACAAACTAGCCTAGGATTTAGTGCCTTGGAATAGGATTTTGTGAGTAAAAATCCCCAGGGAAATTAAATCAACATATGTGTCTAAGACAGGGAATTGAGAAATCCATTGTATAATTGGTAAGATCGGGAGGCTCCTCTCACACCGGAATTAAGCATGAGGTTGCATGAAGTTTGTTGAAGGGATAATCCCTGGATACTCACCTAGTGTCAAAGATATTTCTGTGGATTTATTCGTATTTGGGGATATTGCTAGTATCCATACCTCTGTGAGAGTGATACTTTCAAGGTTTCGGGCTTTGCTACCCTTCCCATACTGTAATCCAGACTTACGAATGTTCACTTGTGCATTGGTTATACAGTGGTTGATTAGTTGCTTGACTTAGGTTTCTCATAGGTTACTTGCATGGGTTATTTTGCTTGTATCCTGAGTCAGATAGGGGTCAAACAACACACAACCTTTATGGAAGATTACCTCTTCAGAGGGATCTGACCGAATAGTTGTTAAGCCTATGAGGGCCCTTATAATTGATTGTGTTACCTCCAAACTTTAGCAGGGATTCTTAGGTACCTCCTAGACGAGGCATACCTTCTTTAGCAAGGGAGGCCACTCAGCCACTTTAGCCCATTTGCATGCATATTGGCCCTTCGACTTTTTGGTATGATCTTTGATTACTATTTGGCCTTAGGATATGTTTTTTTTCTTGAGAGTCATAAGTCATTGTGGAGTCGAACCAGCTTCCTCGCAGGTCCCGTCAGTTGTTACAGTTACCACTAGTTTTCAAGCTATTGCCTTCTAAAAGGCATAGAGTTATTGAGAGTGATACACACACATCCACTTTTAATACTTGTGATCCCACAAGGATGAGTACTTAGTCTATTCTTCAGAACATTGGGAGTTCATCAACTCCCAATCCCACTATAGTTAATTTCACAACTTCGACACCTGCAGCCGCTACAGTTGCAGTGTCAGAGGCCTACACCGGTACTATGGATTGGCCCATAGTCAATGCTTTGTCTCTTGCCTCTAACCCTTTTGGGGGTTTTGGACACTCATCGAGTTACAATGTTTAGACCATCCCCATGGCTACTGGTCCATTTTCTTATGGTATGCCAAGTTTCACTTCACAGTTTTTGACTGCCATACGAGTTGTTGGCCATAACGCTAGCCTTGGACCTAGGGGCACTACACCTCCTTACACTCCATTTCTGTTTGGTAGATCTCATGTTCCCCAAGTGAATCCTAATGTAGAAAGTGTCCCCTTCCTTAACCCCAGGTCTAATCCTTCTACGACTAGATGGAACAACCAAGCTGGTGGACAAGTTCCACCCTATATCCCTATCCCCTCGGTGCGAAATTCGACCAATACTTTTGGAATAATGAATCCACTTCAATCCTCTGAATTACCACCTGAAGGAGGTCAATCTTATGTTTCAAGCACCCCCCAAACTAGATCTAATCCAGTTGGGAGCATTTTTAACAACCCTCAGTTTGGAGCTAATCCAACTGGGGGAAATTTTCATAATCCTTATCAGAACATTCCTGTTGAAATGATGCCCAATCCATATTTCACAAATCCACCCGGAGGAGAGTCTTTTAATTTCAGACAAGGTTTTGGTCCTTACTAGAATCTTGGATGGAATGTAGCTCCTAATAGTCAGTCTTTTGCGGGAGGATGGGGTCAAGTGTCACAACCCCATATTCCCTTTCTGGCCACGCTTAATCTGCCATATTTTTCTAAACTAATGAACAACCTGGTGAGTCATGATCCCACATGGCCCCCTGTCCCCACCAATCTTTCATCAGACATTCCAACGTTTAAGGCTAAAAATGGCGAGGACCCTGGTGATCACATCACTACTTTTCACCTCTGGTGCTCATCAAATTCTTTGAATCATGATTCTATTAGATTATGATTGTTTCAATGCACTCTTATTGAAATTGTGTCACAATGGTATATTGAGCTACCTATGGGGACATATGGGTCTTTTCAACAGTTATTGCTAGCCTTTCTTAACCATTTTCAACTACTTGTTTGTTACGATGTTGGCCTTGAACTTTTGTCATCTTTACGCCAGGGTACTGACACTCATATTTCAGACCATATCCAGGAATGGCATAGGAGAATACGGTTAGTTAAGACTCCCATACCCTTGGAATTTCTTTTAGAATGGTTTTTAAAGTCTTTACATGATCCTATTTCAAAGTATGTTGCTACTTTTGGGGTCTTTAGTGAGGAAGATGCCATTTTTAGAGCCCAACAATTCGATTTGATCTATGCTCAGTCTGAGATGTTATACTACCTTCTTCTCGACGCACCGTGGTCAACTCATGATCCTAGGCAGAGTCCTAGGCCCCATGCCGATGGCATTGTGGGGTCCACCAATGTAAAGTCTGTAGACTCGAAAATGAAGTCTTCTAGAGGACCAGCTTCATCTAGATCCTCCAAACCCACCCAATCAGTGTATGTACATTCTGTATAGTCATCGAAAAAACCAAATAGTAACCATCAACCAGATGAGAATAAATGGAAAGGTCAAAATAATCGTAGAGGTGGGAATAATAAACCCAAGGACAAGAATAATAATGGAAAACATAACGATAATGCTGGAGAGGGAAAGAAAGAAAAGCGTAAGGTTAAGTTTCCTTGTAAACTTTGTACTGATGATCTCCTTGCACACTTATGCCCCAAAATTGTGGAGGCTGCGAGGATTTTCAATCTTTTGCCCGTTGTGCTAACGAATCCTTTTCCTCACAACCAATACTTAGCCTTGAGTTCTTCAAACGTCAGAAATGCACCTGGTGGGAGTCAAAACCCACCACCGCAATATGGCGACCATGTTTGTATCAATATGGTCGATGTAAAAATCTATATAGCCACTCGCTCTTGAGATTACGGCTCTTCAAAACCTAGTACAACCTAGAAGCTCCTTCTCCACCCCCGTAGAAAAATTTACAGATTGAGAAACTAGAGCCACCACCTCATATTCTGAATGGAGTATTCAAGTGCTCTACCCATAACCCTAATGCTAGAGCCACCCATAACTACTCTATTGTTGAGGATCTGGGCCAAACACCTTGCGCGATGTCTGCTTTGGAGGTACTCCAGACGTGTCCATCATAGATTAATGCCTTACTCTCTTCCTTAGGAGCTCTAGAACCTAATGTCTTGAAGATCATCAAGTTTGATGTCATGGACATGAATCCTCTCTTACCCTACCATGTGGATTTCCAAATCCATGTGGAGTATTATAAATATACCATCAAACGAGTGGTCATTGATGAAGGTGTTGCCACTTGTGTGATGTCCTTACTCTAGTGGAAAGCTATAGGTTCACCAACCCTTTCAAATTCATCAACCATGTTGACTGCATTCAACGGTCATTCCTTCCACCCTCATGGTATTCTCCCCACCTTTCTGATCCAGTTAGGTGGGAAGCCGGTAGAGGTGGAAGTAGAGGTAGTTGATGCACCTCTCGATTATATCCTATTACTAGGTCACAATTGGACTTATGCTATGGTTGTTGTCGTATCGTCTGTTTTCTACACACTTTGTTTTCCTCATCAAGGAGAGATTGTGACGATCGACCAGTTATCCTTTGAGTACTCTAGCCCGAATGCATCATTTGGACCGTCGATCCCTGTGGTCGACAATTCTTAGTCAACAACTGAGAATATCAGTTTCAGAATGTATTCTTCCCTCATGGGTACTTTCGACTTCTCGACATTGACTCACCACGTTTACGCCATGTCCAGTACGCCTGCTTCAGTAGAAAGGTCCATCCCTTTCTGCACTTCTTATTTTAGTGACCCTTGGACCCTACCTTCTCTAAATTCATCAATTGAAGGTCAGTCGCATGTTGGCATGGCTATGCCACTATTGGAAGAAAAGATTACATATCAAGCTATCCTTGACTCTTCTGCTGACCCCGATCATTTTCCCTTGCAAATGGTTGAGGAGGATCCAGTTCTTAGGCCCATGTGGGCCACTTCACTATCTTGTTCACATGATTTCTTGGATGAGACTTTGCCTTCGGATGAAGCCATCCTTGAAGCCATGAATGTTTCTGAGAGACCTTGGAATGATATGCGTCATAGATCTTATTTTCTCCCAAGTCTTGAAAGAACTAAGAAAGATGAGTTTAGATCTACCCTGAGTAAGATAGTTGGTCACGTCGTAGTTCCACTTGATACACACGGCATTTACGCCAAAGGGAATATGGCGAGTATTTCTCCTATCATCCAGATTGATATCTCTTATAGCCCTAGCAAGATTGAAAATGTAAATATAGGTGCAGATTTTTCACCAAAAGAGATTATGATCTACACCAACCTCTTTAAAGAATTTTGAGACATATTCTCTTGGTTATATGAAGAGATGCCAAGGATTGACCCCTGTATTGTCGAACATGAGATTAAGACTTACCCGGATGCTAAACCCGTTCGACAACATCTTAGAGTTGTTAATCCTAGGAAGGCCCTTGCTATTAAGGTAGAGGTAGAGACGCTACTTAATGCTAGCTTTATCTACCCAGTTCCCTTGACCGAATGGGTATCCAACCTCATTCTCATGAACAAAAAGCAAGGAACCATCCGCGTGTGTATGGAATTTCACGACCTGAACAAGGCTTGTCCTAAAGATAACTTCCGCATGCCTTTCATTGATCAGATTCTCAATGAGTGTGCAAGAAGAGAAATATTTTCTTTTATGGGTGAATTTTCAGGCTATAACCAAATCCATATTAAACCCAAAGACCAACATAAGACAACATTCATATGTCCTTGGGGTATGTTTGCATACCGGAAAATGCCTTTCGGCCTGAAAAATGTCAGAGCAACCTTCCAACGAGCCATGAATTTCACTTTTCATGATCTCAAACACATAGTCGAAGCTTACCTCAATGATCGTGTTGCTCACTCTCGCAAGAGAGTGGATCATGCTATAGACCTTCGACTGGTTTTTGAAATATGTCTCTACTATAGAATCTGACTCAATCTTCATAAATGCATCTTTTGCATTAGATCTAGTCATCTCTTAGGATTCTTAGTCTTCGAGACAGGGATCATGGTAGATCCACTTAAGGTTGAGGCAATTCTTCAGTTGCCTCCCCCGTGCATGATTAGACAACTTCAAGGTTTACAGGGGAAAGCTAACTTTTTGCATCGGTTTATTGTGAATTATGCCAATATCACTAAGGGTTTCATGCACCTATTGAAGAAAGACAACCCGTTTATCTGGGATGAGTGAGCCCAACAGTATTTTGATGCTTTAAAGAAATCCTTGGTATCGGCCCCTCTACTGAAATCTCCTGATTACAATAGAGATTACTTGTTGTATATCGTCATGTCTGAAGAGGCCATTGGTATGGTTCTAGTTCAAGAGGATGATGAGCTCCAAGAGCACGTCATCTACTATCTCAGTCAAAATTTAGTCGATCCTGAACGTAATTAATTACACGTTGAAAAGATAGTTTTGGTTGCCATCCACGCAATCCAACGTTTACGACACTATATATTGCTTTTCAAAACTACTGTGGTTGTTGATGTTAATCCATTTCAATATGTCCTCACTAGACATATCATAGGTGGAAAATATAATAAATGGATTGTCATATTACAAGAATTTGATCTCGACTTTGCTTCAGCCAAGTCCAAGAAATCACTAGTTTTTGCAGAGTTAATATTCGATTTCCCATGATTAGATGAAGATGTTATTCATGTCGATTCATTCGTAGATGAACACATTTTCCTCGTCTCGTCATCTAACCCCTAGTATGGAGATATTGTTTTATATATTCAAACCTTGAAGTTCGCTCAACATCTCTCGTGAGATGATCGACGACTTGTTAGATACCAAGACAAAAAGTATACAATCATTAGGGACACTTTGTATCATCGAGGAATATATAGTATCTTATGTCATTACTTAACTCACAAGGAAGCCAAGTTAGTCCTTAATGATTTCCACAAAGGGGCGTGTGGTGGTCATCTATCTGGGCTTGCGACAACCCAAAAAATATTGCGAGCCAGCTACTTCTGGCCCACCATATTTAAAGATTGTATTGAAGAAGTTAAGAAGTGTCACCCTTGCCAGGTGTTCACTCAAAAAATTTGCTCATGCCCAGCCCCTCTTGACCCAGTCATTACCATCGGTCCCTTTACCAAGTGGGGATTAGATTTCGTTGATTGCAACCCAACTTCAGCTGGGGGGCATCAACACATTATCGTGGCTATCAACTACTTCACCAAGTGGGACAAATCCATGCCTACCATGAAATCCAATGGGACGACTACAACTTTTTTCGTATTCAACCAAATTATTGCCTGGTTCTGTATCCTGAGTGAGATTGTCACTGACATGGAATTCATTTTCAAAATGAAATGATGATAGAACTAGCATATAAGTTGGGTTTTAAACATGATCACTCATATCCTTATTACCTCCAGGAAAATGGGCAAGTAGAGGCCATCAATAAGTCTCTCAAGACAATCTTGCAAAAAACTGCCAGTCGGAGCAATTCCATCTGGCACATCATGTTATATCCCACGCTTTGGGCATACTGAACCTCGGTTAAGACTGCCACCATTTTTTCTCCTTTTCAGTTAGTACACAGTGTGCAGTCGATACTTCCCGTTGAATGTGAAATCTATTCTCTCAAATTGGCAGTTGAGCTCCTACCAGACACTTCGGATTTAGAGCAATGCTTTATACAACTAGAGAGTCTGGACGAGCAACATTAGGATATTTAGACACTTAGGAGTTAGTTAAGATCTACTTGGTCTAATATGTCATTAGGTAAAAGTGTGTTTCTTTAGTATGCATTAGTATGCATTTGTAGTTAGGAAATCCGACGGTCACGATATGTTCCCGACATAGAGTGATCCGACGGTTCATACTCTCCTCGATCTTAACGGCCATTGATCCATGGATTAACACCCGATTGGTCCATGATCTCTATTTAAAGAGAATGGAGGTTCATTTTCTGATGATCGATTGTGAGAAACTCTCTTGTAAAATCTCTCTGTAATCTTTTTATTTGCATTAATAAACTGCTCCAAGTGGTCGCATTGGCTGGGGCCGTGGATGTTTCCCCGTAGGGGTTTTAACACGTGAAAACATCGGTGTGTTGATATTTTATCTAGTTATGTGAGTGGTTACTGAAGGTTTTCTTCCTTTGTTGGAATACCTGTGTTTTTGAACAAGCAACGTCAGGACGCCTTTACGGCTATCGAGGAAAATATGAAACGTGTCAATGTTCAATATGATAATTCTATCTGTCCCTGATTGTATGCTGAGGGTGGATGGGTCCTCTTGTATGACCAATCCAAAGAACTTATAGGGGTAGGCAAGTTTAAACCCATGTGGCACGGTCCTTATATCGTGCGATGTGTTCTAGAAAAAGGGGCCTACAAGTTGGAAGATTATGAAGGGAATAAATTGGCTGAGCCCAGAAATGGGCTCTACTTAAAATGGTATTATGATTGAGCCCTAGACTTGGGTGAAACCCTTTGTATACTAATGTAAATTTAGTGCATATACACCTTTTCCCCTTTTTTGTCTTTAGCTTGCTTATCGAGTTTTCCCTTTTGTTGGTAGATGCCAACAGAGTCTTTGGTCTACGTAGGATTCACAGATGGAGCCAGTCATCATACACGGAACTTAGCTTCCACCTCTTGGGTGATTTACTCACCCAAGGGTCTGCTGGTGTCTTCAGGTGGCATATGCCTAGGGCCATTCATGAATAATGTGGTTGAATACAGTGTCGTCATAGAATTATTACGCAATGCTATATCACATGGTATTCACTCTATAAAGGTGTGTATGGATTCTCTATTAGTCGTATGTCAGTTGAACGGTCGTTACAATGTGCGTGATCTGATGTTACTCCATCGATTCTTACGGGTACATCTTTTAGAACAAAAATTTGATTTTAGTACATAATTTCACATTCCTAGAAGTTATAATCATGTATCTAATGCCTACGCTAATTATGCTTTGAATTGGCATTTGTCACATTAATAAATCAAAGAAAACCATTAAATAAATTTACACATTGTACAATATAAGTATAGCCAAATATCCCTCTTTATATATTTCCAAAAAATATGGTGTTTTATATCACAAAATTGGGGCTAAAACCCTCAAAAATACATATACAACCGATATACATGTCCCATGACATCTACGCCTATGACACTATATGAGTCTCGTGATAGAAAAACATAGCATTGGCGATATGTTGGAAGAGTCGTACCCATGCTCTAGGTACACCGACAACCTGCCTCTACATGGCTTCAGGTAGATCCTCCACCTGAACCATAGGAATCCTTTGTGTCAAATGCGATAGGTTTCCCTGCACGTTCTGAAGGACTCTCTCCGCCTCTCCTCCCACTGCCTCATATCCATGGTGCCTCCACCTATGTCGTAGGAATCCATCTGGTTGTTGCAGACCCACGTCTGCAAACACACAAGTATTGAGTTAGTATTTAAAAACACCATCCAAAAAATATTTTTTTTCTTTTAAATACAAAAATACAAAAAATGAAATATATAAAAAATATTGTTTACCTATGGCACTGTAGGCAGCTCCTAGTGGAAGTGGTATATCAATATCACCTCTGAAATCAATTCCCACATAGAGATAGTCATCCATAGCTATGATTTGTCTCTTCCACCAGAAGAAAAAATCATCATTGTAGGGTGTCTCCACTCTACCTCCCCCCTTCTATCTCATGACCTCAATCCATCGTGCCATAGCTAGATCACGTGGTCCTCTAGGAATAATCTCCACTCTAGGTCCCAGGCTTTGGATCCGCTCAAAAAAGAAGCTACAAAGGATAGAGGCAAACTCAAAGTTTCGCTTTTCCCCCTGCTTTCACTCTATTAGCTGACCTTTCATATTGGTTAGCAGTGAGGTACACCAATCATACACGGTAGGTCTCACACACTCCAGTGTGTAAAACATAAGATTTCTCTATGCTTGATGCAGTGAGGCCGACCCTATGATCCTGGTAAGCACAAGAAAAATAATCTTTAGGCTAAGGTTACCTATAGCCCAGATAGGGATTTGACTTCCCACCATGGGAGTACCTACAACACAGTGGGCCTCAATGTATTCTTCGACCTTCATCCCACTCCCATCCCCGTGCGACTTGAGGTCCATGACCTCTCCTCGATATGAAAGTCCTGTCAAGAAGTAGATGTCCTCTACTTCGATCCTTAATGGTTGTCGATCAAGGATAAAGCTCTCGCTATCTGGATCCCAATAGCCCACCAGCATTTCCAATAACCTCACTTGGGCCCTCATTCTTTTGAGAGCCCAAAACTTGTATAGACCACATATTTTTAATGTCGCTTGAGCCATAGGATCCCGATCCACTGCTACATCTACCTCCTCATGCTCTCTCTCCCTCCACTCCAACACCATCCTGCAAAAACCAGATCATTTTTTGAGTTAGAAGCTTATTCTTTGCCATTTTGTGCAAGTATACATGGGTTATCCAAGAAAAGTCGCGGGTAGGGCCTAATATACTCTCCCTGTAGTTCACATAGGGGTGTATATCTAATCGTATACGTGACATATTAGTAGAAACCCGTGTATACCGAAAACTCAATTTGCATCCTTAAAAACTAAAACAAATGGAGCCTAATTCAAAATTGTAAGCCATTGAATTTGAAGAGGATGGGATGAAGAGTTACCTGGTCTAGACAGTTTGTGATTCTGTTGCCTATTGCTCCAACGATCGTCATTTGAATTCTGGATGTATGTTAGTCCAAATTGCAGTATTTTGGGTGAAAATGAAAATGACATAGTAAATTTTGATTTTATTACTATTTATAAAACATTTTTTCCCATTTGATATAGTTTTATTCTATTATTTTGTCTAATGGACTAATTTAAAAATGGTTTTGAGCTGGTTTTTGTATTTTCGACTCAATTTTCTTACAGATTTCAATGTCATGGTTGGTTGTTCATCTCCTCAGGTAGGTATATTCATAATCTAACATATAGGATAGGTATTCACAACATCGTGGAGTTTTGCATTATCCTGCAATTACGAATGCCTTAGGTACGAACCCATTTATTGCAATGCATTAACCTCCATCTGTTATCATAGCATCGTTAATAAATGGTAGAGACTTACCAAACATGGGTACCCTAGTTAGAACCTCTTTGTCATTTTGTGCCCATTCCGATATTTTTTCTTAGGACCGGGAGTCCATTAGAATTCGATACATGACTTTACAATGAGCCTCATTTCTCATTCATGCACACGTGGCCTTATTACCCAAGGACTCCCAAAAAATGAGTCTTAGTTAAACTATTTTTTGACTTGTTACTAAAAATTGAAAAGATTGCCGAGTGATTTCTCCCTTTCACACTCATTAAAATTAGATTTGAAAGATCATGAGTCTTAGTTAAACTCTTTTCCGACTCGCTATCAAAAATGGAAAATATCGCCAAGTGAACTTGTCTTTTTCACACTCACAAATTCGATTTGAAAAGACATCAATTTGGCACAAGTTTACCCCTTTTTCACACCAAGTAGAATAAAAGATATAAAAAAGGACATTTTTTGGCGTTAACTTGTGATTGCATCTCATGCCCTTACTTGTAGTATTGAGCCTTTAGTCGATTCTAGCTTTGCATTATAAACCATGGACCAAGCAGTTTGCATCCTCAACCAAGTAGAGCCTTGTTTATATCCTTTGCAATTTGACACCCTATACCCTGGAGGGAACATCACCCCAAGTGTCCATCTCCCGCATGCATTTCCTTGCATTGAGCATAGGTATGTTCCACTGCTGGAACTAGTTTTTCTTACTTGCGACACTCGTTCCCTCCTCTGTATCATAGCATTCACTTGTTATGAAAAAACAAGAAAAGACGGGCATGAAGGGAGTACTATATTGTAATTGACAATAGTCATGTCACCTTTGAATAGAGCACAAATGTATTGAGTCCTTGCATCATCATAATTTTGGGTTTAGCATGGCCATAGGAAGTTGATCTCATTACATAATTTTCTCTACCGACTGGTTAATATTCCAGTCACTATTGAGAACATTATGGATGCCTCCTACATCTAGTTGTCAAATTATTAAGTCTATGCTACCGGATTCCACCATATGTCTCATGCTCTTATTCAAAGGAAGTCTATACACCTGTGTCGGCCACTTCTCAGAAATCTTGAAAGGTTGGATTTCAAGGGAGGATGAAGTCTTTTGGTGATGTGTTCTAAGGTATGTTATTTTCAGGTCATCTTGCCAATTTTTCTATAACGTTTTTTATAGAACTAGTTATATGGTGAACTTGCTATGGTATTGAGAATACATATCAAGGTACCTGTGGTAAAAATTTCAGTTCTTGATTCTCTATAATTATGGAGATACAGTCTGTGGAAGATAGGGTTTGTGACCAGTCCTTAAGCTAGTCAATAAAAAAGTGTTCCAGGTAAAACAACCATAACTTCTTCATAGAGAATCCAAATGATGTGGGACAAATTTCATTGGAAATAGTATGGACTGTAGTTTCTTGTGTGTGATTTTCAGAATCCGATGTTAAATATTGAGTGCGGGGCATTCTGTACGCGTTAGGTCTCCTGAATAAACCAGAATTGAACAATGTCCATCATTCTCTCTATAACTTCTTTTTGGGGAGGATTCAAGGAGTGAAACTTAGAGGGGTTTCAGAGAATACATTCAGTAATATTATCTACAGGACCCAAGTACTCCAAGAATTGAAGAATTTCATAAATTAAAGAAGTCTCAGGAAGCATTATCAGGTTCTATGTGATGATTGATTGATGGTGATGATTTAATGTAAATTTTTATTATCTCTCATCTATTCTTGGGTGGAAGGAAGGGGCAAGGATGGAAAGTTCAACTATATCTTGATATTGGAGGATTGTATCTTCCTCTTGGAGGTTTATCCCTCCCTTTACACTTGGAAGTTATAGCTACCTTTGGAATTCATTACTTCCCTTGAAAAATAACTATTGATTATTTCTCATATATTGTGCATGGTGTATTGTGGTGTATTGGTGTAACTCTTATACTATTTTTCATTGCTCATTAGATATAATTTAATGGTTTAAGTATAATTTGAAAAAGGTTTTAAATTGCACTTGATACTGATTTAGCCACCTCTCAGTATCAACAACATCATGGTCTGCATGTGTACCTATAGATGCCAGGTAAACATCACCTCCTTCTTCAGTGGAGGTTTTCATCTCTATGGAAGATGTACTATCAGATCCCTTTGGTTTTTCAACCTTCTCAGACTTGCAATCTTTCGTATAATGCCTTGTTTTACCACACTTCCAGAATTTCCTCAAATAGTTTCCTAGAGACTTAGATCTACCTATAGATTTAGATCTCCCTCCCCCCCCCAAAAAAAAAAGACTTACCAGGATTCCTATCTTGAGTACGACCTCTTAAAAATAAAGCATATGTGCTATGACCATCCATGATTTTCCACCTCATCGCTTCAGATAACAAGGATGAAACTACATCCTCATACTTCAATGTAGATAGAGTGGTACTACCTATTGCTACAACCAGATTATCCAAAGAGTCTAGAAAAGAACATAACAAAGTAATACACTTATCTTCTTCTGAAATCGTAATATTAACAGAGACAAGTTGACTTACCAGAGTATTTAAGGAATTTAGATGTTCTGTCATAGAATATCCATCTTCCATCCTAAGATGATACAACTTCTTTCGAAGAAACAACTTGTTTACCAGGTACTTTGATTGATACAAATTCCCCCCAACTTATCCCATAATTCCTTGGTTGTATATTCTCCTGAGACATTCAACAACAATGAATCTACCAGGCAGAGTCGAATAATACTCCTTGCTCTTCTGTCCAACTTCTCCCAATATTCCTTTGACATACCAGTAGGTGGCATATTGGTATTTTTTTTACTAGTAGGTTGTGTAAAAGTAGTATGTGTGCTAGTAGACGGTGTACCAGTAGGCTATGTACCAGGATCCACAATGATCCATTGTTCTTTGTCTACAAGAAGGTCCTCCATCTTCAGCTTCCATAGCTAAAAGTTATTACCGTTGAACTTCTCTATCTCGATTCTAGAAGAGCTTTCCATTCCTCTTTCTGCACTCAAATCACCACTGCCAAATCTCCCACTAAACCCAGGTTTATCATAGACCCAGGATAAACTTGATCTATCAATACTGAGCCAAACCCTCAACAACAAAGGCATCCCTCTGAAACCAAAAATGAGCTCTGATACCACATGTAAGTTTTAAATCTGTGAAGTAAAGCAATGCATATAGATTCTTAAGAAAAATAGAATTTAATCAATGGCTCATACACAACGTACACAGAGATTTTATACCGGAAACCCTCAACTGGAAAAACCTTTCTTATATTCATTATATCGAATTTCACCTTTCTAATAAGTCTCGGGAAGCATTATCGGGTTCTATGTGATGATTGGATGATGGTGATGATTTAATGTAAAGTTTTATTTTCTCTCATATATTCTTGGGTGGAAGGAAGGGGCAAGGATGGAGAGTTCAACTATATCTTGATATTGGAGGATTATATCTTCCTCTTGGAGGTTTAACCCTCCCTTTACACTTGGAAGTTGTAGCTACCTTTGGAAGTCATTACTTCCCTTGAACAATAACTATTGATTATTTCTCATATATTGTGGATGGTGTATTGTGGTGTATTGATGTAACTCTTATACTATTTTTCATTGGTCATCGGATATAATTGAATGGTTTAAGTATAAGTTGAAAAAGGTTTTAAATTGTACTTGATACTAATTCACCCCCCTCTCAGTATCAACAACATCATGGTTTTCATGTGTACCTGTAGATCCCAAGTAAACATCACCTCCTTCTTCAGTGGAGATTTTTGTCTCTATAGAAGAGGTACTATCATATCCCTTTGGTTTTTCAACCTTCTTAGACTTCCAATATTTCTTATAATGCCCTGTTTTACCACACTTCCATCATTTCCTCAAATATTTTCCTAGAGACTTAGATCTACCTATATATTTAGATCTCCCCCCCCGAAGACTTACCAGGATTCCTGTCTTGAGTACGACCTCTTACAAATAAAGCATATGTGTTATGACCATCCATGCTTTTTCGCCTCATCTCTTCAGATAACAAGGATGCAACTGCATCCTCATACTTCAATGTAGATTGAGTGGTACTACCTATTGCTACAACCAGATTACCCCAAGAGTCTAGAAAAGAAAATAACAAATTAATACACTTATCTTCTTCTGAAATCGTAATATTAACAGAGGCAAGTTGACTTACCAGAGTATTTAAGGCATTTAGATGTTCTGTCACAGGATCTCCATCTTCCATCCTAAGATGATACAGCTTCTTTTGAAGAAACAACTTGTTTAGTAGGGACTTTGATTGATACAAATTCCCCCCAACTTATCCCATAGTTCCTTGGTTGTATATTCCCCTGAGACATTTAACAACACCGAATATGCCAGGCAGAGTCGAATAGTACTCCTTTCTCTTCTGTCCAACTTCTCCCAATCTTCCTTCAACATACCAATAGGTGGCATAGTGGTATTTTGTGTACTAGTAGGTTGTGTACCAGTATCCTATGTGCTAGTAGATGGTGTACCAGTAGCCTGTGTACTATGATCCATAGTGATCCATTGTTCTTTGTCTACAAGAATGTCCTTCATCCTCAACTTCCATAGCTCAAATTTTTTACCATTGAACTTCTCTATCTCTATTCTAGAAGATCTTGCCATTCCTCTTTCTGCTCTCAAATCACCACTGCAAAAGCTCCCACTAAAACCAGGTTAATCATAGACCCAAGATAAACTTGATCTATCAAGACTGAGCCAAACCCTCAACAACAAAGGTGTCCCTTTGAAGTGAAAAATGATCTCTGATACCACATGTAAGTTTTAAACCTGTGAAGTAAAGCAATGCATATATATTCTTAAGCAAAACAAAATTTATTCAATGGCTCATACACAGAGTACACAGATATTTTATGCCAGAAACCCCTCAACTGGGAAAACCTTTCTTATATTCATTATATAGAATTTCACCATTCACCATACAATATATACAATTTTTTTAGGTATTCCGTAGATACCAAAACCCTAATCCCTTAATCCAGGATTAATTTAGAAAACCACTA
This sequence comes from Picea engelmannii, assembly GCA_009831015.1. Classification (NCBI taxonomy): domain Eukaryota; kingdom Viridiplantae; phylum Streptophyta; class Pinopsida; order Pinales; family Pinaceae; genus Picea; species Picea engelmannii. Next base: position 211,337 of record ML814409.1, on the reverse strand, counting down.
AAAATAGCAAAAATGGCCCAAAAAACAATTTGTGGGCACTGTCTCGAACGTTGCACATAACCAGGGGGGGCATACCTGGCCCCCCTAGGACCCCCCTAGGAAAGCGCCTAGTGCACACGACACAAAGGGAACTACTAGAGGGATCATCAAACGTAGTTGACGAATCTGATGCACCCACACACACACATGAAAAGAATATAACACATACCCAACAAGGCATTCCTCTGTGAAGGACACATCTAGAGTACCTCCAAAGCCGACATCGCATAAGGGGTTTGACCCAGGTCCTCAACAATAGAGTAGTTTTGGGTGGCTCTATCATTTGGATTGTGCTAGAGCACTTGAGTACTCCTTTCAGAATATGAGGCAGCGTCTCTAGTTTTTCAATATGTAAAGTCATCTCCTGAGGAGGAGGAGGAGATTCTAGACCAAGAATAGCTTGTGAAGATTTATAATCTCAAGATCGAGTGGCTACATTAACTTTCACATCGACCATAATGATACACAAATGCTCGTCATCTTGGAATGGCGGGTTTTGACTCCCACTAGTCAAATTTTTGGCATTTGAGGAGCTCAAGGCCATGTGTTGATTATGTGGGAATGGATTCGTCATCATGGCAGGCGATAGAGATAATAGCCTCGCAGGTTCTGCAAGTTTGGGGCATAAATGGGTAAGGTGATCATATGTGCAAAGCTTACAGGGAAAATTCACCTTACGTCTTTCTCGTTTTCTCTCTCCAACATTATTATTCGTCTTCTCATTATTACCATTGTCCTTGGATTTATTATTATTTTTCCCACCCTTACAATTATTACTTCCTTTCTTCTTATTCCTGCCTGGTTGTTGCTTACTATTTGGGTTGGCCGATGATTGCACGGAGTGTAAATCCACCGACTGAGTGGGGTTGGAAGACACAAACAAAGTTGGCCCTCCTGTAGACTGGTTTAGATACAACTCTTTCAAATGGCTTTTCACCGAGTCTGCAGACTTTACATTGGCGGTACCTACGATTCCATAGACATGAGGTCTGGGATTTTGTCTAGATTCGTAAGTTGACTACGGTGCATCTGGAACAATGTGGTATAACATACCAGACTGGGAGTATATCAAATATAGTTGTTGGGATTTAAAAATCTCTTCTTCCTCAGTGGTAACCCTGGTAGTAGCAACATCCTTTGAGATAGGAGGGTGAAAATATTTAAGGAACCATTCTAAAAGAAAGTTCAAAGGTGTAGGAGTCTTAATCAACCTCTTCCATCTAGGCCACTCCTAGATATTATCCGAGATATGAGTGGCAGTGTCCAAGTGTAAAATCGATAGAAGTTTTAGGCCAACATCGTAACAAACTGACAATTGGAAGTGGTTAAGGAAGACCAATACCATCTAACTAAAGGTCCCATATCCCCCCCTAGGTATCTCAATATAGCATTTTGCAGCAACCCCAATGAGATTGCTTTGAAATAATCTTAACCGAATAGAATTGTCATTAAGGGAATTCGAGGAGCACCAAAGGTGAAAGGTAATAATATGATCACCAAGATCCTTTCCATTATTACCTTTGAACTTTGGTATGCTCAAAGAAATATTGGTGTGGATTAGGGTCCATGTAGGATCATGACTCATAGGGTCGTTCATCAACTTAGACAAGTCTACTAGATTGAGCATGGCCAGAAAAGGGAGACGGGGTTGTGGCATCTAGCCCCAGGCTCTCGGGAAATATTTTTCTTGAGGAACTGCAACCCATCCATGGTTCTGGTAAGCACCATGGCCCTATCCAAGATTATAAGGCCCTCCTCTGAGTTGATTCATAAAAGGTTGATTGGGCATCATTCTAGTAGGAATGTTCTCTTGGGGGTTATAAAAAATTCCCCCAACCAAATTGTATCCGGGCTGGGGATTTCCCAAAGCGTGAAATTGACCTCCTCTGGGTGTGAATCCAGAGGATAGGGGTGGATTTTTCATGCCAAACGTATTGGTTGGAATCAACACTAAGGAGGTAGGGATGTAGGATGGAACTTGAGCAGAAGCTTGTCTTCCAGGTTGGTTGTTCCACCCAAAAGAAAGAGGATTAGACCCAGGGTTAAAATTAGGAATGCCTCCCATATTATGAGTCATTTGATGGATTTGAGAACCACCAAATGAAAATGGAGTATAAGGAGGTGTAGTTCCCCCAAGCCTAATGCTATCATTAGTGCCAGCAGATGGGATGGCGTTCAAAACCTGCGAAGTAAATTTGGGCATACCATAGGAAAATGGGTTATAATCCATAGGGATGGAATGAACATTATAGCCCGACGAGTGATCAAGAGACCCAAAAGAGTTCGACGAGGTAGCTTGAGAATTAACTATAGGCCAAGACATAGTAATGATAGGTGCCTCCGGCACTACAACCATTGAGGTTGCAGGGGTCGAAGGGGTTCCATTAACTGTAGTGGGTGTGGGAGTCGAAGGGATCCCAGTGTTTTCAAGACTAGGTTCAGTACTTATCTTTATAGAATCATAAGTTTGAACATTGGATGTGTGTGTACCACTCCTAACAACTCTATGCCTTTTAGAAGGCAAAGACTCGAAATCCGGTGGTAACTGTAAAAGAAACGAGACTGGAGGGGATGTTGGTCCTACTCCACGATGACTTAAGACTCTAAAAATGAAAAATCAATCCTAAGTCCAACTAGTAATCAAAGAGCACACCAAAAGGCAAACGACCAATATGCATACAAAGGGGTAAAGTGGCTGAGAGTCGCCTCCCTCCCTAAATAAGGTATGTCTCACCCAAGAGGGGCATGAGACTCCCTGCTAAAGATCGAAGGTAACGAAATCCATCATAAGGGCCCTCATGGGCTTAACAACTAGTCGGTCAGATCCCCTTGGAGAGTTAATCCTCCATAAAGGTTATTTGTTTTATGACCCTTATCTGACCCAAGGTACCTATAGAATAAGCTCTGCAAGTAACCTATGTGGCACCTAAGTCAAGCAACTAATAAACCACTTTATAACCAATGCACAAAAGAGCAGTCGTAAGTCGGGTCATGTTAAGCCCTAATATTGGCTCATTACCCCTTAATTGGGGCATATTATATTAGTAATGTTATTTTATTTATGTTGACTTTAGGCCATTATTTGTAATTATACTTCTTAGTCTCCTATATATACCAAGGAGACATTTTCATTTTGAATCATCTTGTACTTAAACATTTAAGTGGGGTAAAAGGAGGTTGCCCCCTCGAAGAGGCTTATTATCTAAAATTATCTCTTTTTCAAGGTGTTGAGTACTTTTTCTGAGGTTTTTCTATGCTATATTGGTATTTGGTTCTTAACATATGGTATCAGAGCTCAAGGTCTTGGGGTTTCACTGCTACATCTGAGACACCATGGAATTTTCACTCTAACTTTTTTTCTACAATGTTTCTGAAGAAACAGCTTCGAGGATATTTAGTAGATGGATCAAGGTATGTTGGGTTTAAAATTCAGCTCCTGAGGCCTTATAGTTTAGGAGATACATCCTATACAAGATAGGGTTCTCAAATCATCCTGAAATGAGTCATTCCTGTCATTGATGAATTGTTATATGAACTACATGGAGCAATCTATTTCACAAAATTGGATCTCCATTCAGGGTATCATCAGATCAGAATGAAGGAAGAAGATATCCCAGAAAAACCATTCCAAACTCATCAAGGCCATTATGAATTTTTGGTCATGCCTTTTGGCCTTACAAATGCACCTTCCACATTCCAAGGGTTGATGAATTCCATTTTCAAGCCCTTCCTTTGAAAATTTGTGTTAGTATTTTTTGATGATATACTATCTATAGAAAGTCTTGGGAGGATCATGTGCGACATGTTGACAAGGTGCCACTGTTGGCATGTTTTACAGACAATATATGATTGTCATTGATGGCAAGTACAACAGTAATGATCACTTGAGTACAAGAAGGATGTGCCGGGCAGGCACCAGAAGTCTTTGTGGAAGACGATGCAGAGCCAGCTGGACAAGATCAGAGTATGAAGTGATGGATCTCATTGATATTTCCCGATGAACGTCATATCTGAGCCCGTGGTCCAACCAACGTTGGATCCAAGAAAATCTTCATGCTCTTTAACGAGCAAGGTGAAATATGCAACCCCAAAAAATCTGAAACAAGCACCTCAACAAAGACTCCATTTCAGAATTTCAGATACCGGGAGATAGAGATGTCACAGACTCTCATCATCATGTGTCTCGAAAACGTGAAATGTGAAATGGTGAAATGATCTAAGCCGTTCGATCAGGGTGTGATCTAGGTCGTCAGATCTAGGAGGTGAATGTGACAAACCACGTCAGCAAACCATGTTAGCTAAGGACATGTGGAACAATCAAGCAATGACAAGTGTCAAGCTAATTCACCATTTCAAGCACATGTAAGTCATGAATCAGAGTACCATGTGGCAACTATTCGACATGTGTCAATCCACGTGTGACATCAGCAGGTTTACATCACACTGGGATTTCGGTTAATGGGAGTTGGTGGAATCAAGAATGAAGACTCTTCATCTCAGGAGTCCTGAAATCGCGAAACCCAAAGTCATGAAATGTCGATTCACCGAAAAGAAAAACGTCGAAATCCCGTCAACCATCCATCTCAGTGGGTTATGTGATTTGTTTGATCACCAAGGGTTGTGGACCACTGACTGGCATAAAGAAGGCCTATGAAGAGTTGAAATCATGACAAGATATGGATCGTTGGGTCCATAGGACACGTGGTGAAAGATTGTCATTTCGCTAACTAGAGAGTCAAAAGAATGGGGTTCCCTAACCTCTCAAATTCACGATATGTGAAATTACAAAACATTCTCAGCCATCAATTCAAGGTTTGATCTGGATCATTGATCCAACTCTTTTCTTTGGAGTTTCGGATACCAGAACTTGGAAGTGTCAAGAACACTTCACCATAGAAACGCTGAAATCCCGAAATGCGAATTTATGATATATAGTTTCAAACTAGCTGGTGGTCACCACCTATGGTCCCATGGGGGAAGAAGCTAGTATAGACAAGCTCCTTTTTAGAGTTTTGGGGATCAGGATATGGAGTGTAACAAATCTTTACCCCGGGGATCCCGAAATACCGAAATGCGAATTTCCAAAATCAACGTAAGATCACATGAAGTCAATCCAATGGTGCAGGGGATTTTGGGCATGATCGGAGGGCTAATGTTTCTCCTCGCAGTCTAACTACTGGAAACCATTGATGGTCTCTTCCAGAAGATTCGAAGACACCTCTGTGTGATTTCCAGAGGAGCTAAAGGGTCTCCAAGCTTCTTCCAGTGAATGAAGACTATTCTTAGAGGGACTGACAAGTGGATGACCATTGAAGTTTGTAACTGAAACAAAAAGTATAATCGCGACTATGCCAGAGAATACGTAGAGTCTCGACTACTAGAGAGGCTGAGGAATCTCAGCATGACATCCAGTGATGCTGAACGCATGGGAAAACCGCCAGAGAAGCTAAAGGGTTACCATGATGATCAGACAGAGCACTCAAGAGGTGGAGGAGATGAATGCGGTGTGAGCAGACAAAGGCATTTCATACATTGCATGCACAAGGTGCACAGAAGCTAGTAGTACAAAACACAAAGAAGTGATGAGGTTGTTGTTGCTGAGGTGAAGTATTTCATGTGTGAAGAAGTAAATGGGTGGTGCAATAGCTGAAATGCATAGGAAACAAAAGGTGCATTGAATGGGAATGGCACACAGAGCACAAAAGGCAGAAGAACAGAATGGGCAGCGAATGCATGCAAGAAGACATTAAGGAAGACTAAGTAGAAAAATCTTGCAGAACAATGATGAGACTGGTAAGTTGTTATTGAGCACTATATCACTGTAATAGGTTTAAGTATTTCATATTCATAAAATAGGGTGGAAGGGAGGTGCTAGGGAGGACTGGTGTCCTCAGAGGTTCAAGTGGGTTCTTGAACATAGGGAGTAGTAGCTTCCTTCTAGTTGGTGCTAGAGAAACCAGGGAGTAGGAGCTTCCTTCTAGTTGGTGCTAGAGAAACCATGGAGTTGGTGCTTCCTTCTAGTGGGTGCTAGAGAAAACAAAGAGTTGGTGCTCTCAGCAAGTTGAAACTTGCAAAACAGAGGTTGTAGCCTCACAATGAGTTGGTGCTCATATGTATGATAATGTAAAGAATGTAAATAATACTTATCATATAAAGAAGAAGAGGTTTTACCCTGTATGGGTTTCCTCAGGAAATATCTGTCTATGTGTTTCTCATATATGTGACTGATGTTGAATGTGCCATTGTTTATTTCCCTGCATTATTGTGATCATCATTGAGTTCCTTGTAAATATTTTAAAAGAATCATTATTGTTTAAGCACGATAACAAATGATTCACCCCCCCCCTCTCAGTTTTCCAACAATTGGTATCAGAGCCAACCCCTTTTATCTAAAAGTAGATCCTAGAGCTTAAACATGTCAAGCCATGAAGGAAATTCAACCAACAAGGCCCCTCTATTCAATGGAACAAACTTTTCCTTCTGGAAAGTTAGAATGAGAACCTACATAATGGATTTAGGTGTAGATGTCTGGGATGTGGTGGGTACTGGTTATGTAAAGCCAGTTGTACTAGCTAATAAGGATGACAAACTAGAATTTATCTTCAATGCTAAGGATATGAATGCTATCTTTAGTGGGCTTGCAGAAGAAGAATTCGTAAAAGTTATGCATCTAGAAACTGCAAAAGAAATGTGGGACAAACTCATTAACAATTATGAGGGTGATGAGAAGGTAAAGGATGCCAAGCTTATAGGAACATTGACTGCATATGAAATGAGAATAGTTAAATATAAACCCACTTCTAGAGAAGCATCATTTAAGGAAAACAAGAATGAGGATTATGAGCCTGATGAAATTGAAGAAAAATTTGTGAAGAGACTGAAGAAGGGATCAAGCAAATACAAAGGTAAATTTCCTTTCAAATGCTTCAACTATGGTAGGATAGGTCATTTTGAAAACAAATGTCCCCACAAAGGAAAGGATCAGACTTGTGATGATGAGGGGAAGTACAAACACATAAATTTCTTTAAAGAGGATAAATTTAAGAAGAAAAGTATTTGCGTAAACAATGATGATGATCCTTCAAATGATGAAGATAATGATTCATCTATTGAAGATAAACTAAATGACTTCATAATTATGGCCAAAGAGGACTATGATAATAATAGCACAAGGAGTGATGTTAATGAAAAAGAGGTTGTGGTTGACATGGAAGGATAACTAATCAGTGCACTGGAAGAGATTGGCAGACTAAGAATCAAGAATAGAAAGCAAAGACATTTGTTGATACAGTTCAAGAAAGACGGTAAAGAACTTGATAAAGGCCTTGTCCTACTAAAAGTAGAATTGGAAGAGGCAAAGAAAATCGAAGACATTCTAAAACAAAAGTTATCAAAAAATAAGGCAAGATGTGAAGCATTAGAGCAAGAAGTAGTGAAAACTAGGAAAGAGATGGAGAAATTTCAAGCCTTGTACAATCAGAATCTATCAAGTATCAAAGCCTCAGAAGGATTATCCACCATTTTGAATCAGCAAAGGAATCCAAAGCTGAAAATCAATTTAGGTTATAAAGAGGGATCAAGCAGTGGTAAGCCAAGAAATGAAGAACCCATCAAGTTTGTCAAATGTACAACCAATAACAACAACGAACCTGCAGGAACAAAGGAAGACAATCAGTCACCCAAGACGAGTAAGGTAAAAGATGCCAAAACTGAATCTGTAGAACAAAGAAGTAATGCGCTCACTGCTGAAAGATGTCATCAGCCTGGAAGAAATCAATTTGCACAAAGAAGACAACCATTTCCCAGGTACAAAGAATTTTTCCATGGCTATTGTTTCTACTGTTCTAACTTTGGTCAAAAAGATGTAAATTGTTCCTTAAGACTTAGACATGAGAAATTAAGATTTCAAAGGAATAAATACTTCTTGCAACAAAGAATGATACAGTCAAGTTTTTATCACTGAAATTTCATCCGCACGTGGCGACAAGAACTTTGCATCGTCAAAACAGGAATGAAGTCATTCATTGCACATGATTAATTCCACAGCATTGCAAAAGGGTCAAAAACTATACAAAGTAACCAAAAATTGGAGGGCGCTTTACAGAATCTGGGTGTGCGCGCATATGCACGGAACAACAACGTACAATGTGCACATACACGCACGATGCGCGGCTGTTGGGCGAAAAACCCACGCACCTGCTAAACGACGCATTTATTGAAATTGGTCAACCTACCAACCACTAATGGATCAGCTCCCAAGCCGATTTGACATCAAATCTGAGCTGAATCCGCATGGTAGGCGGGTCAAAGACCTAATTGAGCCCTAAAGAGCCCCTTTTCACACCTCAAAGGAGTTACATAATCACCCAATGCCATGCTATAAAAAGCCATGAAGAAACATCATTTTCTCAAGGAATTTCATGTAATGTTATGCTGCTTAGATTGTTTTAAGGACTCACTCCTTGACAATAACGCAATAGCACCATTTCATTGAGCTATCCACCTCTCTCTTGAGTGGATATGCTTTGAGTTCTTTCACCATCATCCTCATTTTCTTATTGTAAGGACAGTAAGTTTGTGAGGGCCTCAAGAGCCTTCCTTTGGAGGAAGAAGGAACCACAGTTCCCTTTCTTCATTTTGATTTGGATTTCATCAATTGATTAGCCTAAAAACATTGGTGATATTGGTCTATTGTGTTTGTTATTTCTTTTTCCATATGCTCATAGTTTTAGTTTGTTTTAGTTCAATTCTTGTTTATAGTTTTGTTGTTATTTTTCTAACTCTTTCCTCTACAGCTGTCATGCCTAGCAAGACCCAACTGGGCATGTAAGCACCCTTTATTTTCTCACCAAGTGATGAATTGGGTGCAAACAGATTGGCAACTCCACTGGGGAGAAGGTATCAATTCCTCCCTCATTTGGGTTCATTTTTCTTTCCTTTTGATTTCATTAACTTGTAGGTTCACAAACCGGCCTTTCCCGACCTGCTAACCAGTCAATTCAAGGGAGAATTGAGAGAAATCCATTCGGATTTCCTCTCTCGGTCGTTTTCCATAGGCGTGTGGTTATTTCACCCCACAGACGTGCATCGTACGTGCATGCGCTTTTACCGCAGTCTGTTTCTGTGTGCATGCGCTGTGTCTCTTGATTCGGAACGCGCATCAGCGCTCTGTGAGTGCCTGTCTACACTAGAGGCCGCGCATTTTGCACAAAATTTTACATTGTAAGGTCTTGGATGTGGGGAAAAGTCATTTTTCCTTCTTAAGATTGATGATATGCATGCTCTAAAAACTGCACCACTTAGACCCCTCAACTTATAAAGGGGATAATCAAACAAACATAGGCACTTAGGTGGATAAAAATCAATTTCCCTTATTTTCTTTTTTCCACGTGGATGGCTTGCTTTGGTTTATAAATCTAAGTTGAATATCAATTTTAATCACACCTAATTCACATTTGGGACTAGAAGTAACAATCTTGAGTATGCTCTTCTCTTGCGCCATCAAGCGATCTTGAGAACCAAAAAATGATTGCGAAAACAATCTCATCTCCCTTAACAAAATTTCAAAACCTTTAGGAGAGGACAAAGGCCCTTTTGGGACCCCTCTTAGTGTCATTTTTCAAACATATCTTAAATTTTTAACGGGCCCATACATGCCCACATGTCACAAAGGTAGGATAGTGCTTGGAATTTTTCTTTCTTAGATCAAAAAACTAGGAGAGTTAAAAGTTTGTAACGGGCCCACACATGCCCACATGTTCAATCTAGGATAGTTTCATGATTTTTCTAGATTAACTCACACATAGGGAGATTAAGGATAGTAACGGACCACATGTCCACATGCTAGTTTCCTAGGGCTTTTAAAATTCCGCAAGGTTGTACCAATGACATCTAGCTAATTAGGTAATCAAAATCTTGTAAAGGACCAAGCGACGTCCACATGCTGCAATGTGACATCTAAATAACTAAAATTTGGTACACTTTCACTCACACACAAAGTCACTTTTGCACTCACATAGCCTCTTCTCGAAACATGGAGGTCTAAGTAGGTTTCCTCCCAAGGGATTCTGAAAACACCCCATCTTTTCTTGAGAGGACTATCCACTCCCACTTTTAATCAAACGAGGTTGGTTTTCACCCCCAGCCTCACAAAACAACTTCATATAAAATCGTTCTAAAAACTCACTAAGTTTTCCTCCACAGGAGGTGCCAAAAGAAGATTTTAGTCTAGGTAGGATTTCGGGGATAGGCATCCAAATAACTCCCTTTTATTTGGTTCTCACAATTTCAAACATAGAAGTTGACAAATAGGGAACTTCAAATACTCCAAGTCCGGTGTTCCAATCACCATAAGGCAGGGAGATACCCGTGAAGGGTCAAAGGCTGAGGTCTGGTTGTTCTGTGCGTCCCCCCTTGAGGCACCCACCTCTTGGACGGGATCTAGCCCGTGACCCATTTCTTAGGCCGAAAATCTAAATGCCGCACTTGGACCGAGGTACCTAGTGACCAACTGTAGGACATCTACCCAGGTGGCGATTGTGGGCTGCAATCGCACCTTGATTGGATTTTGTGTGGATATTGGGAAGTATCGCCAGCTCTTTCGGGATATTGCCCCCTCTACCCCTCATTATAACCAGTTATTTCATCCTTCACTAGTGTCTCTTCCGGTGACTTCAGACCCCACTATTAATAGCTATTGGAAGGTCCAGTGCTATTTTGAGAGGAAGGACGTTACGTCTTCTAGGACACGAGCATTTTCTTTATTTTGATTCCCCCACGTGGAAAAAACCCTCTTACCCACATATATGCTTATTTTTCATTTATGTATGATGCACATCTGATTACAGTTTGACTTTGATATATATATTGTGTAAAATAATCACAGCAAAGACTCTTGTTTCTATATTTCTCTCACCACTTATTGCACACTTTCACACAACTAGTCTGACATCATAGGGGAACCACAGAACCCCCATCGTTCACGATGCTTGCTCAACCTTCCTCCTATCTTAGGGAGAGTATCTGGTCGTACTCGCTCATCGGTACCTCCTTCACACTCTCCTGTGAGTGCTACTATCTTAGGATCAGCTTTGCTTGGTTCTACCTTACTTGGGTCCACTTCCCAAGGTCATACATTCACTTGCTCTCCTTTGCATGGAAGCGGGGGACCCACTTCCTCTCAAGGAGGGAGCACCAACCCACCTAGTCCCCATCAAGGGTCAGGTTCACAACACACTGTGGCTGGAGCTAACCCTCCAACCCCACTACAGATGCCATACTTGGCCTCTCTCAACATACCGGATCTCACCAAGCTTACCAATGATCCTATATTGCATGACGCCACATGGCCTGCAATGCCAACCAAACTTCCTTCAGACATACCAAAGTTTGAAGGAAAGGCAGGGGATGACCCCACCAACCATGTCATGACCTTTCATCTATGGTGTTCTTCCAATAGCATTATGGATGATTCCGTCAGACTGCGATTATTCCAACGCACACTCACTGGCCCATCAGCCAAATGGTATGTCGAAGAAAAATCAGGGTCCCACACAACCTTTGAGTCATTGGCCAAAGCATTCTTAACTTTCTTCCAATTACCCATCCGCCATGACAATGGTCTAGAACTACTATATAAATTCAAATAGACCTCAGCCACCCACATCGCTGACCACATTCATGAGTGGCGTAGGCGACGTAGTTTGTGTAAAGCAGAAACCACCAAGCAACAGTGCCTTGACTGGTTTCTTAGATCACTTGTCGCTCTCCTTAGAAAGGATGTAGCTTCCACCTTCCCACAATATGAAGAGGAAGCCATCAGCAAGGCTCAACAATATGACCTCATTTATGCACAGTCAGGATACTTATACACAGTACTTCCTGATCTTCCAAAACCTGTGCCATTTGGTCAAGACAAACCTGGAATGTCTCACTTAGCAGACGGACTAATAGATGCCACCACACACCATGGTCCACAACCCCAACCACCACCGATGTATGGAACACCTCAATACCCACCGGCATATGGGGGCAATTCTTATTACCCCCCACCCCCTTATCAACAACCATACCCTGTTGCTATACCTCCACCCATTAGTGGACCACCACCGGCACCTCCCATACATCCACCTGTTCCCACCACCAGTGGTACTCCCTCCACATTATCTTATAGTACTAGTGAAAGCGTTGCGCCTTCCTATGTACCTTATGGAGTGACACCACCACAGAATCCATACTTTCCCTTTCCTAGTCCTCCACAACCCATGGCTCCCCCACATCCTCATACAGGGGTAAATTTTGTTCAACCCTCTACTGCTCAACAATACCAAAATTTTGAACAATTGAACACAGCCAATCCAACTCATCCATCAAACAACACCAAGAGGAAAGGAAGGAACATGAATAACAATAACCTGGGTCAAGGCGGGAATCAACCCCCACAGCATCAACCCACTGGGGGCAACTAGAACCAAGGGAACCAAAACCCCCAAGGGGGCAATAAAAACAAACGCCAAGGGAGGAATAATGTTAAAACCATCCACCCTTGTGCTCTTTGCGGTGTGTTTGGTCACTACACTCACCATTTCCCCCAGATCGCTGATTTCAAAAGATTGAAGGACTCTGGGAGCATTCCCCCTTCCCCAGCACAACCTGCCCCTCAGCAGGCACAACAACAATATGCACAACAACCCCCTCCCGCCGTGCTGCAAAATCCTATCCCACATCAAGGTGTGATAAACACCCAACAAGACATGCAGCATCCCCCACCTCAGGTGGGCCAATACCATAACCCCAACAATCAAGCAGATCGAACAATTCTCCTCACCAGCGAGGAGGAAATCCTTCTGCAAACACGGAATCGTTAGTATCCAGTTGAGTCTACTCCAATCTCTCCAGAGACAAACCCTACACCGATGGGACCCCTGTTGGTGATCCCTCACCCTTCCACCAAACCACCATTACACATCCCTTGCATCCCATTGCGCAGGAATGTCCACAACCCACAGGCTAGGGCCACTCATAACTACAGCTTGGTAGATGAATTAGCACAATCACTGGCTGCCATGTCAGTGTTGGAAGTCCTCCAAACTTGTCCTACGCAGTGGAAATCACTACTTTCTGCCTTGGGGGCAATCGACCCTGCTGACACTCGCCTCATCACCTTTGGCCTTGATAGCTGCGAACCGCGTCTTCCCATCGTGGTTGCTATTCAAATACCAGTAAGAATACAGAACATCACCATCCATCGGTGTATCATCAATGAGGGGGCATCTACATGCATCATGTCCAAAACAGTATGGCAGAAACTTGGTTCCCTGGAACTCATACCTTCCACCATCACATTACGAGCTTATGACGGACGACCATCATCACCTAAAGGGCTCTTCCAAAATGTCCCCATGGAACTCGGGGGAAAAACTATTCTCATTGACATCGAAGTTATCGACGCTCAGCTCGACTATAATATCTTGCTCGGACGTAGCTACATGTATGCTATGAAGGTAGTGGCATCTTCCATATTTCGGACAATCATGTTCCCCCACAATGGGAAGATTGTAACCATTGACCAAGTCTCACATTATGAGCATAACCCATCTGCCAATCTCGATAACATTCTTCCTCTCATTCACACCAACAAAGATGCATATCCACTCGTCAAGATGGGTCCTGGTATTTTCAAATATCCATCCTTGTTATGGACGTACCATGGAGCACCACCACTCCTTCCCCCTAATCACGTATGCGTCGTATCCTCTAACGGAACCCACATGGAGGATGCTCATCCTCCTCAGGAGGCTTCAGTCCTTCCTGACGTCTCAACTGTCGCAACATCACTCCCACAGGAGCCTCCTGCAAACTCTTCGACCCCCACAGTCCACGAATCCACACCCCCTCAGGGGCCTAGTCCCATTTGGGAGACAGTTCCCCGACCCCTCACTCAAATTTCCTTCTTTTACCCTCCACCCGGTATCGAAGATTTCCAGGTAGCCGCAATGCTCACACTACCCAATATGGTGTTAACCATCCTAGTATGGTATCTACATCCACCTGAGATGGTCCATCACCCACAGGAAGGCCTCCCCATGACGATTCCTATCCTCACCCCCACTACCCCCACTACCCCCATACTCCCTACCCCCTCTGCTATAGCTGGGGGAAGGAGAAAGAAGAAGGAGCCCACAGCTCCACTTCCTCCATGCATCCCACCACCTTGCACATTGTGTGAGAAAGAAGGTCACCAAACCAATAACTACCCATCACTACCAGAATTACGGAATTTGATTCCCCTTAATCAAACTCCCACAACACCCATCACTACTGCTAGTCCTACTACTACCACCCAACCTTCCAGTAGTAAAGGGTTGAGGACCAAATTCATGTGTGCTATCTATTCCGAGTATGGCCACTACACCCATCATTTCCCAACACTGCCATGTTTCCGCCAGACATTAGCTACTGTATGCCAGAACTTTCAGAATGACCCACACCCTGCTACGTCCTCCACAACAAGTATCACTGACATTCGTTATGTCACTACTTCAGTCGATGAATGCATGAGATGCCCTTTCTCTCTTTGCGATTCATTAGAACATTTTACATACCAGTGTCCTATGATCCTAACATATAGGCAACGTCAAGTGGCTGTATATCACCAACCCGCAGAGGCGATCATTGACATCACTTCACCATTCGAATATCTTCATGTCATTTCACCCGAACCCGAGGCACTCCTAATGCCTCCTTGGTTCTTGGATGACGTATCTGAGGATTTTCCCTGTAACCCACCCAACTCTCCCGCTCATCCCCCTATGGACACCCTCCATCCCACCACTACAGGTACCCCTCAGTACCTCAATATATGGTTTATGTCGAGTGAACCCTCACTCTCTCCTAGTGATACCCTCCCTGTTTCTTCAACAGGGGGCAATCCCACTATCACTGAGATCACTCCTCATGATCCATTATATTCCCATCATTTCCACTACAACAAAGAAATACTGGAAGAGCTACAATGCCCAGACTCTCCCTGGGACGCACTACATCATCATGCTCTCTTCCTTCCGCAGGAAGCACTCATGCCTCCTAGCCACAATCCCATTTACGCAGTCGAAACTAAAGATTTTATCCCATCAGGGCCTATCGATTGGTTCAACAATCCCATTCCTGCACCCGATGCTTTTGAAGAAGGTAATCTGGCCAACATTTCCCCCACCATCAAAATCGACATTTCCATTAAACCAGGCATCGTCAAAGAAATCATCATCGGAGCTTCTTGCACTCCTTAGGAAATCGCCGCATATAAAGACCTCTTCCAGGAATATAGGGATATCTTCACCTAGTCATACACAGAGATGCCTAGCCTCAACCCCTTTATCATCGAACATCACATCGACACCTGGCCCGACATCACACCAGTTCGCCAAAAACAGCAACCACTACACCCATCCAAGGTCGCGGCTATCAAAGATGAAATTGACAAATTGCGTACGGCTGGATTCATTTACCCCATCGCTTATACTTCATGGGTTTCCAACCCTGTACCCGTCGACAAAAAACAGGGCTCTATTCGCGTCTGTACCGATTTTCGCGATCTCAACAATGCATGTCCAAAAGACAACTTTCCAACACCTTTCATCGATCAGATTATCAAAGACTGCTCCGGCCACAAAGTTCTCTCCTTTATGGACGGATTCTCTAGCTATAACCAAATTCAAATTCACCCAGCCAATCAGTACAAAACCGCATTCATTACTCTGTGGGGTACTTTTGCATATCGTGTCATGCCTTTCAGCTTAAAAAATGCTGGCGCAACTTTCCAGCGGGCCATGACATACATATTTCATGATCTGGCTGCAATCATCCTCGCCTACTTGGACGACCTCACTGCTCGATCCAAGAAACGTACCAACACCTCGATGATTTACTAACCATCTTTCAAAGGTGTCATCAGTACAACATTCGCTTGAACCCTCTCAAGTGTGTGTTCTGCGTCACCGCAGGGTGCCTCCTCGGTTTTATCATTTCCCAAAGTGGTATTACTGTGGACCCCCTTAAAGTCCAAGCTATCACTGAAATTCCCCCTCCTCAAAATTTACAACAACTGCAGAGTCTACAGGGCAAAGCGAACTTCCTTAGACGCTTTGTTCCTGATTACTCCATACGCGCACATGGTTTCCTTCGCTTACTACGTCACGACATCCCTTTTCATTGGGACGAATATGCCCAACAGTCATTTGACGAACTTAAAGCAGCGCTTTCCAATGCACCTTTGATTAGTGCACCTGACGACAATCGCGACTACATCCTCTACGTATCAGCATCAACTGTATCAGTAGTCGGCGTCCTCGTCCAGCTCGGAGATGACAATCGTGAACACGTTATTTACTATGTTAGTAAGAACCTCTCAGGGCCACCCTTGAAGTATAAACATGAAGAGAAACTTGCTCTTGCAGTTGTCCTTGCAGTCCAAAAACTGCGCCACTACATTCTACTTCGCACCACCAAGGTCGTCGCAGATTCCAACCCTATGCAATACTTTCTCATTCGTCGCCAAGTTAGTGGAAAATTCGCTTGATGGATCGTTATCCTTCAGGAATATGACCTCAAGTTATCCACACCAAAGAGTAAGAAGGCCCTCGTTCTCACCGAACTTCTCACAGCCCTTCCCTCTGACATTGTCAGTACCCCCGTCAACACCGACTTTCCCGATGAACATATTTTTTACATCGCTTCAGATGATCCTTGGTATGGCGACCTTCTCGTCTACCTACAAACTCAAAAGTTCAGTAATCACCTATCGCGAGATGATCGTCGGCGCATTCGCCATCAGGCCCCCTGCTATCTCCTCATCGGCGACATCCTATATCGGCGGGGCGTCGACACCATTCTTCGTCACTGCCTGACTATTGACGAGGCTGACAGAGTCTTAAACGACTGCCACAGTGGCGCATGTGGGGGCCATCTTTTGGGCATCTCCATGGCTCAAAATATTATATGGGCCGGTTAGTTTTGGCCTACCCTGTTTCATGATTGCATTCATGCCGTAAAACGATGTGAGCAATGTCAGCTCTATGCCAACAAATCCCATGCTCCCCCTGCTCTTCTTCACCCTATCATTACTACAGGCCCCTTTTGTAAATGGGGCATCGACTTTATGACTTGTAATCCCCCCTCCAGCAATGGTCACAAATACATTGTTGTCGTCGTTGATTACTTCACCAAATGGGCCGAAGCTATGCCCACCTTCAACAACACCGCTGACATTGCAGCGCATTTTTTCTTTAATCACGTCATATCTCGGTTTGGAGTACCACTCCAACTCGTTTCCGATCATAGGAAACATTTTGACAATGAGATTTTCATCGAACTCTCATCTCGATTAGGCATCTCTCACGAGTTCACCTCACCATATTACCCTCAGTCAAACGGACAGGTCGAGGCAGTGAACAAAGTCCTCAAGACCATGTTACAGTGCACGGTTAATAAACATAAAACCAATTGGCATCATATGTTATTTTCTGTGCTATGGGCTTATCAAACGACAGTAAAGACCGCTACGGGTTTCACGCCATTTCATTTAGTTCATGGGGTCGAGGAAACTCTTCCCATCAAGTGCGAAATTCCCACCCTACGCACCGCAATTGAGCTTTTACCTAACACTGCTCCAATGGAGCAGTGCTTGCTGAACTTGGAGTCTCTAGATGAAGATCGTCGATCCTCATTATAGAACAACGAGGCATCTAAAAAATGATCCAAGGCTACCTTTGATCGCCATGTCAACCTTCAATCCTTTCGCGAAGGTGACCTTGTCCTAGCCTATGATATCGCTCATGATACCTTTGGCCACGGAAAATTCAAATCACTTTGGCATGGCCCTTACATAATCCAACATTTCCTCACCAAAGGCGCATACATCGTGGCCTCCCCCGAAGGCCTCTCGCTCAAAGAACCCGTCAATGGGTTATACCTCAAGAAATTTTATGCTTAAATGTAGTCATGCTACTTTAGGTTATTTTCTTTTCTAGCGTTTTTAATCTTTTTTCTCCCTCATCTAAACTATCCTTTGTGCTATTGACAGATGCCTCCTTCACCATCTTACCACATTGGTTACACCGACGGTGCCAGCCGTTGGACACAAAATCTCACTTCGGCTGCTTGGGCTCTCTACACCCCATCACATGAAATGCTACATTCAAGTGGCATATGTTTGGGACCAGCAACCAACAACCAAGCCGAATACACTGCTGTCATTGGCCTCCTGACCGACGCCTAGCCTCATCATATTCCTCACCTTAGCGTTTTCCTCAACTCTCAACTAGTCGTTCTCCGGCTCAACAATGTTTACCGTGTACGCGATCCGTGCCTCTTTCGCAAATACCTACAAGTTAGACTGTTATCTCGACATTTTGATTCCATTACATTTACACATATTCCAAGACAATTGAATCAAACAATAGATGAAATAGCTAAAATGGTGTTAGATTGGCATATATCACATCAATCTACACATACATAAACATCTCATACATCCTGTCACAGCATATAGATAGAATATACATCATCATCATCAACACAAAACACATGTAAACAACATTTGGGTCTCAAAATATGTATACTCATATATATATATGGGCCTATCCGGCCATCCGAATGTTTACATACAAAAAAAAGTACATCGGCCCGCAGGCCAGTGCCACATCTCGGTACAAAACTCGGCTCACCAGCCTATATAATCACAAAAGTACATGCATACATTAGGGGGGCTCTATCGCACCCCCAGCTGCTCCTCCCTTAGGAGGAGGTGGTGGCTCACCACCACCTGCCCCAAGCGGTGGTGGTGGAACACCTGCAGGACCCTCCTGCCCCGGCGGCAGACGTCCACTCGTCATCGCAGCAAGCACAGCTGCTCGTCACACTATACCCCGCCATGGTGGCGGTAATCCTATGCACTACTCCAGGATCCCCTCATCCTGGATACGGATCCACATGCCCTCAGGCATGTCCTGCAACACCGTCTACAGACGATGGCGTATGTCATCAACATCAAATCCAGCCGCCGTCGGAGGGGCATGAGATGGACCTGCACCTGGGTCATCGAACCGACGCCTCCTCACTGCCCTCTCAGGCTCTGCTGGGGGCCTCGCGGCCTCATCTCGCCCACGTCTCTCACGGCACGGTAGTCTCTCTGGCTCTAGCTGAACCGACTCTCTCTGCCACTCCACCTCGTGCCCATGAGGTGCTACATCTGCACAAGCACCAAACAACAAACAAATGATCGTATCAGTGTCTATATCACATATGAACTGATATATCAAAACATAACATAAATCAAAAATAGATACAAAACTCAATATACCTCGATGGTCAAAAACATCCCCAGGAGGCAGTACCATGTCTGGGTCCCCTCGGAAGTCCACCCCAGCATAGGGGTACTGAAGTATGACCTATGGCATCTGCCACTAGATCTGTGTCGCCTGCACCGTGAAATAATGCCCGCCTTCGCCACCACCGTGGAGAACCAAAATCGTGGACCACCGCCTCAATCGAGGATCTTATGCCCCAGGTGCCTCTAGAAGAACCCCAGGCACCCTCTCAAAAAACCAGGCTACCAGGATAGAGCCAAACGCAAACTCTCTGGTACCTGTGGATCGACAACGGTCCAACTGCGTGATCATCTGCGCGTGCAGTGTCAACCCCCATGCGAACTGCTCGTGGCCCACCACCACCCTCTCCAACACCAGCAGCTAGCCACCACTGATCCTTTGGGTCGCAAGTGACCCATACACCCAAACAATCATCGCCGCTATGAAACGATGCACCAGGGAATCAATACCACTCACACTCACTATAGTCCCAGACATGCAGTTCTCGCCTGAGCAATATCGCTCAGTGATCTCTGACAGGTGTGTATCCCTCGGCAGCACAGGCTCTGCCGGCAGCGACATTCCCCGGAAGGGGATCCCAGTCAAAAAATATATATCCTCCACCACGGTGAAGGGGATTTGCTCTCCTCGCACTTTAGCAACCCACTGGTTGCTAAAGCTGCTCGAACCGCATGCCCTGCATTGGCCACATCATCCTGCAACTGCGACCAGTCTCGCTCACGCCACCGCACATCCATAGTCACTGCTGGCAACCTGCAATCAACACAAAGTCCCATATTAGCTTATACCACCATCAAAGGCATCAAAAAGAATCATTTTTCACCCTTCTACCTTGCCTCCAGGGCACAGTTTTACCACCCACAGGCGCGCACACATGCGCACCTGTTCACTATACAGGCGGGCACGTATGCGCGTCTGTTTTTCTCACAGGCGCACTCATGAGTGCGCCTGTTCACCATACAGGTGCGCGCTGGTGGGCACCTGTCACACCCATAGGTGCGCTCTGGTGCGCGCCTGTTCACCCCACGGGCGCGAACTAATGTGCGCCTGTCCACCTCATAGGCACGCCCCTAGGGTGTGCCTTCAATTCCATCTCATGTGCACCAATGCGCGTTTATTCAGTGGACAGGCACACACGTATGCGCGCCTTCCACTGAATCGCCTACGCATGTGGGCCCACATCCTACCCAAAAACCCCTCAAAACCCCTGTACGGCCCCCCCGTACCTACCCTACCCAAAAATTGGAAACCTATTTCTATGCAGGATGATCATAACACTAACCTGAGACTCGCACACCATCGACCAGATACCTCATGCTCCCTGAATCACTCAATCTCCTCTGAATCTGCTCGTCCATTCACTGTAGCAGCAGGTACAAATGAGGTGGCAATGTGGGCCCTACAGCTATATATAGGCCTTTTTCCAAACTTCCACTCACCATTCCGGGAGCCCAAAGTGTCCATTTTTCGAACCATCTTCAGCAACGAGATCATCATCTTGCCACCTACATCACATCTGTCCCTGGGCCACTTTTCATCCTGAGCCCCCGGGGTGCCTTTTTTTTTCATATCATGGTCAAGTACGCACGCGCATTGTCACATTTATCTAATACATGCTTATATCTGTGATTCTCTTCAGATATTGTTCACTTTGGGTATTTGGTTGTTCTATGTGCATGTACTTGATCATCATCTCTCCACATCATTCCTTCAGGTATATACTCAGCACTGGCATGTAGTCTCTCCCGCTGTATTGCATTTACATTTCTAGTCACACCCTCTGATATTGGCCTTTAGGATATCCCTTTCCGTCTCTGTAGTAATCACACCTCTATTTTTGCATCTTCAGTACTGGTACCCGGTAGCTTTCTTACCCACATGAGTTGTCTCATTCATAGCACCTTTTTGCACTTTTTGATACTCATGTTGTTCTTCATTACCCTTTAGGGATGGGAGTCCCGATAGTCTTTCATCATGTTGCAGATCAACCACATACTTCTTCTCCTCATTTTGCTAGCTTCCCATATGGACTCCTAGATCATCACTTTATGGTTATGTTCTTTTTACCTGCACCTTCGCAGGATCACGAACCCACCATTTCATCCACCATCAGTTTGCCCATATGTGAACCTATCTTCATTTCACCTACCTCATACAGAAATCACCAATGGGGCCCCCACCCTTCATCAGTTTTCCATGAAATTCCTGCCCTCCCTGGGGCACTCATTTCACACTGGGGCACCTGTTTCTGTATTTGTACATTTTTCCAAACTTATTCATTATTTATTGTAAAAATGCCTTTATTTCCAGTTATTTGCTTTTGTTGTCACTGTTGGCGACCTGCTTTCCTTTTGGCCACATGCAACCCATGTCACCCTTGGTTGGAGCATTACTTCTCATTTACCCTTGTCGGCATCGTCCATATCTTCAGAGTACTACCCAAGTCACTTACCTTTACCCTCTGAATTTGTTCACCTTGTCCCGCCTCTGGCACAACTTATCACTGGTCTTGTCATCCCCCTGACACTCGATCTTGTCACATGGTTGCGGCCACTCATTATATCATACACCCTCCAACCAAGGGCAGTCTTGAGCCTTCCCACGTATTGACTTCATCCATGTACCTCTGCCACTTCCTCACCATGGTATATTCCGCGAAGCCCTTTGCTTCTGGGAGTCGCGTCCCCCTTTTGTCGACATCAGCACAATTTTCCAGAAGGGCGACAGTATCTTGATACTCATTTTCCATTCAATGAGAGATCTTGGACGGCACAGGGGGAAACACCATTGCTCCCTGATGTCGTTGACCCCCATAACATTCGACGCCAACACTTTTTCATGTTGCGGTGGGTCTTACTTTGCGACTATTGTAGTTATTATTATTAGTTTTCGAAGACCTCTGAACTTGGTAGGGCCATCACCACCTGCATCATCGTCACTGCTTGTTATTGCGATCATTGCCTATTGTTCAGAGTATGTTCCTTTGCAAAATTGTCTTCTGCCTTTATCATTACCGCCCCCGAGGGTGCTGAAGTTGTCTACACCAACATTTTTGTCATCTTTTTTCAGAGTTACATCATACGAGCATGGGGCATGCCCGCCTTGTTTGTACACTGTTGTATATTGTTACGCACCTTGTGGAAGGTCGGGTTCTACAGGTTCCTTTCTTCTCCAAAGGATTTCTCTAGACGGTCCCACTCTTGCTCTCCCTTACAACACGATTCTCAGTAAAAGAAACATTGATGGATTTCGGCTATATGTATGCTCCTAACCTCATCCATCAGGGGGCATCTGTTATCACTAAAATTTCATCTGAACGTGGCGACAATAACTCCGCATCGTCAAAACAGGAATGAAGTCATTCATGGCACAGGATTAATTCCACAGCATTGCAAAAGGGTCAAAAACTATACAAAGTAACCAAAAATTGGAGGGCACTTTACAGAATCTGGGTGCGTGCGCATATGCGTGGAACAACAACGTACAATGCGCGCATACGCACATGATGCACAGATGTTGGCCGAAAAACTCGTGCACCTGCTAAACGACGCATTTATTGAAATTGGTCGGCCTCCCAACCACTAATGGATCATCTCCCAAGCCATTTTGACATCAAATCTGAGCTGAATCTGCATGGTAGGCTGGTCAAAGACCTAATTGAGCCCTAAAGAGCCCCTTTTCACACCTCAAAGGAGTTACATAATCACCCAATGCCATGCTATAAAAAGCCATGAAGAAACATCATTTT
>ML814409.1:114666-132371 GCA_009831015.1 Picea engelmannii | reverse complement strand
TCTTACAACTTTGAATGAAAATGGTGAAAGAATTCTTTGCTAATCCACTCAAGGGGTGAGATGGATTGCCCAATGCAATGGTGCTAGTATACTCTTGATGAGAATAGAGGATTCCTCAAGAGAATAGTAGCAGCATAACTTTGATCTTGAATTCCTTAAAAAATGAAGTGCACCCATGGCCTTTTTATAGAACTTCTTTGAGGTATTGTGCAACCATCTTGTAGTGTGTAAAGAGGCTGATTAGGGCACTTTTAGGTCTTTGACCAGCCACCCAGTCGGATCCAGTCCAGATTTGAGTGTCAAATCAACTTGGAAGCTGAACCAGAAGTGGGTGGGAGGCCAACTACTCTCATAAATGCGATGTTCTCAGATGTGCGTGGATTTTAGCGACCACAGTCATGCATCGGGCGCATGTGTGCTTTTCCTGCGTTTTTGTTTTGCGCATGTGCGCACGCGCCCTAGGTAGTCATAGCGCACTTTAATTTTTTCACTGGTTGTATAGTTTTTGACCCTTTGGAAATGATTTTGTGGTAATTTTGGTCCATGGGTGACCTCATAACTGTTTGACGATGTTGAATTCTTGTAACCATTTGCGAATGAAATTTCAGTGATAACAGATGCCCCCTAATGGATGAGGTTAGGAGCATATGTATAGCCGAAATCCATCAATGTTTCTTCTACTGAGAGTGCCATTGTAAGAGAGAGTGATAGTGGGATTGTCAATAGTTACCCATTGGAGGGAGAAGGGAACCTATAGAAACCAACCTTCCATAAGGTGTGTAAAAATAAAATGTGTACAAACGAGGCAGGCATGCCCCATGGTCGTGTCATGTAACTCAAAAAAGGAATGATGTGTTGATGTAGACAACTACAGCACCCTCGAGCACTCGAGGGCAGTCGTGATAAAGGCAGAAGAAAATTTTGCGGAGGAACATACTCTGAACAGCAGACAGTGACATCTGTAAGAAATATCATGGATCTATAGGCATTGATAGCCCAACCAAGTTCAGAGGTCTTCGGTGAATATAAGAAAGAACTGCAATAGTCACAAAGTAAGACCCACCATAACATGAGAAAGTGTTGAAGTTGAATGTTACAGGGGTTGATGACAGCAGGGAGAAATTATGGTTCTCCCTGTGTCGTCCGAGACCTCTCATTGGAAAGGTAATGAGAGTCAAGATACTGTCAACCTTCTGGAAATTGTGTTGATGTCGAAAAAAAGGGGGGATGCAACTCCAAGAAGCAAAGGGGCTTCATGAAACATACTAGGTGAGGTTAGGAACTAGAGGAGGTACATGAATGAAGTAAATATGTAGGATGACTCAATACTGCCCTTGGTTGGGGGTATATCTGAGGTATAAGTGGCCGCAATTGTTCAACTAGGTCGAGTGTCAGAGGGACAACAAGACAGGAGATAAGTTGTGTCAGAGGCGGGACAAAGTGAACAAACTTAGAGGGCAGAGGTAAGTGGCATGTGGGATACTCAGAGTATATGGACAATGTCAACATGGGTAGATGATAAGGAGTGCCCCAACCAAGGGTGACATGGGTTGCATTTGCCAAAAAAGGGAAGAAGGTTGTCAAAGGTGGCGACAAAAGGAGATGTAAATGTTGGAAATAAAGGATTTGTACAATGTACCAAATAAATAAAGAATAATTTAGGCTGAGTGTACAAATACATAAATGGGTGCCCCAATGTAATATGATCGGCCCGGGTAGGGTGCAATTTTCTTGGAGAACTGGTGGAGGGTGGGGGCCCCATGGGTGGGTTTCTATATGAGGTAGGTGAAATGAAGGGAAATTTGCAGAGGGGTAAATGGATTGTGGATGAAATGGAGGGTTCATGATACTGGGGAGGTGCAGTCAAAATAGAACTTTGAAGAGATAATCTGGGAGTCCAGTGGGAAAGCTAGCAAAATGAGGAGAAGGAGTATGTGGTTGATTCGCAACATGATGTAAGACTATCAGGACTCCCATCCCTAAAGGGTTGAAAAACAACATGAGTGTCAAAGTGCCAAAGGGTACTATGAATGGGACAACTCATGTGGGGTAGAGTGCTACCGAGTGACAGTACCTAAGATGCAATGGAGGTGTTGGTACTACAGAGCCGGAGATGGGGATCCTACAAGAAAATGTCAGAGGGCATGACTGGAGATGCAAGTAAGATTCAGAGGGAATGATTACATGCTAGTGTTGATTATATACCTAAGGGGGTTGCGTTGATGTATGATGACCAAGTACCTGAACACATAAAGACCAAATACCCGATGTGAACAATATCTGAAGAGAATCGAACATACGAGCATTTATTTGATAATTTTGAATATGAGCATGCATACCTGGATGGGGTATGAAAAAATGGCACCCCGGGGGCTAAGGATAAAAAGTGGCTTGGGGACTATCTTGATGTAGATGATGGGATGTGGATCCCATGGTTGAAGATGGATCGAAGAATGGACACCCGGAGCTCCCGAAATGGTGATTGGAAGTTTGGTGGAAAGGCCTATATATAGCTGTAGGGCCCACATTGCCACCTAATTTGTACTTTCTGCCAGAGTGACTGGACGAGAGGTATTCAGAGGAGATTTGGAGATTCTGGGAGAACGAGGCAGTCAATCTAGGACCAACGAGCTTTCGGTTGGTAGTCTTATCATCCTGCATAGAAGTAGATTTTCAATTTCTGGGCAGGTTCTGTACGAAGGGCCGTACAGGGGGTTTTATGGGTGTGGGCCGCCAAGTGCGCGGAGGATCCAGAAAAATGCGTGCACGAGTGTGCACCCGTTATTTGGATAGTTGTGCATGGGTGCACCCGTAGGGGGGACAAAGGCGCGCATGATATACGTGCATGTTTTCTACACAACTGCACATAGGTGCGCGACTGTGTAGTGGACAAGCACTCTTTGATGCATGCATGTGTCCATGAAAGGGACGCATGGAGGTGCCCCTATAGGGTGGGCAGGCATGCACACATGTGCCTGTGGGATGGATAGGTGTGCCTATGTGCATGCCTGTGGAATGGATAGGCGCGCATATGTGCATGCCTGTGGGGTGAACTGGCGCACATATGTGTACGCCTATGGGTTAAACAGTCGCGCCTTGGGGGCAAGGCTGATGGGTAAAAAACTTACCTTTTTAAATGTTTTTTATGGTCAATATGGCTAACCTAGGACTGTATTATGTGGTTGCAGGCGATCATTTTGCACGACATCGGTCGGATGGCGAGAGCGAGATTGGTCCTAGCTAAGGGATGCCATGGCTATTGAGGCGTTGGGGTTCGTGCTACTTTGGCATCTTGTGGGATGTTGAAGTTCTTCAAGTGCCCATTGATATGGGTGCAGGAGTATCTCCTACAGTTTCTTATCCGGATGGGGAGTCCGGACCTGCATTACTTTATGGTGCGGGGAGAGTAGATCGCCTTCACTGTGGTGGAGGATATATACTTTTTGACTGGGTTCCCTTTTCGGGGAACGCCCCTAACTGCAGAGCCGGTGTTACCTGCAGACATGTCGTTAGCAACATTGGGCTGGAGGTACTGTTCGAGGGAGAACTACATCTTGGAATCTATCGTGATCATCGGGGCGATGGATTCTCTAGCGCATTGTTGTGTAGCAGTGATAATTGTGAGGATGTATGGGTCCCTTGTGACTCAGTGGATCAGTGGTGGTTAGTTGAGGGTTATGGGGAGGGCATTGGCTGGGGAGCACTTTGCCTGGTGGTTGACGTTGCATGCCTAGATGGTGGGGTAGCTGGACAAATGTCGGTCTACCAACACTGGGGACTTTTCCTTTGGGTCTATCTTCGTGGCCTGGTTTTTGGAGAGGGTGCCTATGTTGCACCCTAGGATTTTATTGGGTGCCCCTGGGGCACAAGAGCCTTGATTGAGGTGGTCGTTGACGATTTTTTTTCGCCATGGTGGTGGTGAGGGTGGCCACTTTTTCATAGCTGAGGCGACATAGGTGTGGTGGCAGATGTCACAGGTTATACTGCAGTATCCTTACGCTGGTGTTGACTTCCAGGGGTGATCTGGACATGGTGTTACCTCCAGGGGAGGTTTTTGATCATCGAGGTATGTTTATGATTTTGATATATTGATTTTTTGAGATAGCATGACATGTGTATTTGGTATAGATGTTGATACTATATTTTGTTTGTTTCTTTGTGCAAAGGTGGGACCTCATAGGCATGAGGTTGAGATGCTGAGAGCGTCAGCTCGCCAGTAGTTGGGGAGACCGTCGCGGGGAGGGTCATGGGAAGGAGAGAGATGTCGGCATGAGTATGTCGAGGTGAGACAAGCTGAGGATGAGAGAGTATCCAGGAGACACCGGTTTGATGACCCAGGTGCTAGGCCATCGCATGCTCCTCCAGCAGATGCCAGAACAGATTTTGAGGATATTCGCCACCGCCTGGAGGTGGTTCTATAGGGCGTGCCTAAGGGCATGTGGTCACGTATACAGGATGAGGGCATCCTGGAGCAGTGTGTGGGAATTTCACCATCGTGGAGAGCCGTGGTGCGATGAGCAGCAATAGCAAGTGCTGTTATGACTGGACGGTTACCTCTCGATCTAGAGGGACCAGTAGTCTGTGGGGGACCACCACCTGAGGGAGGGGCAAGAGGTGGTTCTCTAGAGGCACCTTGAGTGTCACTCTATGTATTTTTGTATGTTGTATATAGGTTGGTGAGCCCATTTTGGTATAGTGGTACGAATTTTGTACCGACGTGCTTTGCTGGCCTGCAGACATTTGTATATTTGTATGTAAACATTTTGATGGCACTATGGACCGATATATATATATATATATATATATATATGAGTATACATTTTGGGGTCAATGCGATGTTTACATGTGTTTGTTAATGTGTTGATGATGTCTAATCTATATATGTTGTGACAAGTTTTTGATAGTTTTATGTATGTGTAGAGGTATCTTGATGTGATATATGCCAGTCTAACACAATGTTAGCTAAGTTATCTATTATTTGATTCAGTTGTCTTAGAATATGTGTAAATGTAATGAAATCAAAATGTCAAGATAAAATTCTAACTTGCAGGTATTTCCGAAAGAGGCAAGGATCGCGGACGCGGTACACATTGTTGAGCTGGAGAACGATGAGTTGAGAGTCGAGAAAGACGCTAAGGTGATGAATATGATGATTTTGGGCATTGGCGAGGAGGCCAATGACAGCAATGTATTCGACTTGGTTGTTGGTAGCTGAACCCAAACATATGCCGCTAGAATGGAGCATTTCATGTGAGGGGGTATAGAGGGCCCAAGATGCCAAAGTGAGATTTTGTGTCCAACAGCTGGCGCCCTCAGCGTAACCGATGTGGTAGGCCGATGGAGGAAGCATATATCAATAGCACAAATGATAGTTTAGACGTGAGGGATGTAAACATGATTAAAAACACTATAAAAGAAATAACCTAAAGTAGAATGGATATGCTTAGGCATAAAATTTCTTTAAGTATAACCCGTTGATAAGTTCTTTGAGAGAGAGGCTAGGATGTATGCGCCTTTGGTGAGGCAATGTTGGATAATGTAGGGGTCGTGCCATAGTGACTCGAATTTTCCATGACCAAGGGTATCGTGAGTGATATCATAAGCAAGGATGAGGTCACCTTCGTGAAATGAGTGAAGGTTGACATGGTGATCAAAGGTGGCTTTTGACCATTTTTTGGTTGCCTCATTGTTCTGTAATGAAGATCGACGATCTTCATCCAGGGACTCTAAGTTCAGCAAGCGTTGCTCCATTGGAGAAGTGTCAGGTAATAGCTCAATTGCAGTGCATAAGGTGAGAATTTCCCACTCGATGGGAAGAGTGGCCTCAACCCCATGGACGAGATGAAATGGTGTGAAGCCAGTGGTCATTTTCATGGTTGTATGGTAAGCCCATAGCGCAGAAAATAACATATGATGCTAATTGGTCTTATGTTTATTAACCGTGAGCTGTAATATGGTCTTGAGGACCTTGTTAACTACCTCAACCTATCCGTTAGACTGAGGGTAATATGGTGAGGCAAACTCGTGGGAGAATCCTAACCGAGATGAGATTTCGATGAAAATCTCATTCTCGAAGTGTTTCCCATGATCGGAAATGAGTTGGAGTGGTAGTCCAAAGTGGGATATGACGTGGTTAAAGGAAAAACGCACTGTGGTGTCAGCGGTGTTGTTGAAGGTGGGCATAGCTTCAGCCCATTTTGTGAAGTAATCGACTGTGACAATAATGTATTTGTAGCCATTGTTGGACAAGGTATTACAAGTCATGAAGTCAATGCCCCATTTATGGAAGGGGTTGGTAGTAATGACTGGGTGAAGAAGAGCGGGTGGTGCTCATGCTTTGTTGGCATAAAGATGAAATTTCTCGCATCACTTCATGACATGAATGCAATTGTGAAACAATGTAGGCCAAAAATATCATGCTCGGATGATTTTCTAAGCAGTGGACATTCCCAAATGATGGCTCCCACATGTGTCGCTATGGCAGTCGTTTAAGACTCTATCGGCCTTGTCAACCATCAAGCATCGACGAAGTATGGTGTTGACCCCTCGCTAGTATAATATGTCTCCGATGAGGAGTTAGTGGGGGGCCTGGTAGTGAATATGACGATGATCATCTCATGAGAGGTGGTTACCGAACTTTTGGGTTCGGAGGTAGACGAGGAGGTCACCGTACCAAGGATCATCCAAAGTGATGTAAAAGATATGTTCGTCAGGGAAGTCGGTATTGATGGGGGCACTGGTAGTATCAGAGGGGAAGGTCGTGACAAGTTCGGCAAGGATGAGAGCTTTCTTTCTCTTGGGTTTTGAGAATTCAAGATCGTACTCCTGAAGGATAACGATCCATCGAGCAAATTTTCCATTAATTCCAGACGGCTGAGCAAGTATTGCATACGGTTGGAATCTGCTACGACCTTAGTCGTGCGAAGAAGAATGTAATGATGTAGTTTCTGGACTGCAAGGATGACTACAAGGGATAGTTTCTCTTCATGTTTATACTTCAGGGGTGGCCCTAAGAGGTTTTTAGTAATGTAGTAAATGAAATTCTCATGATCGTCATCACCGATTTGAATGAGAACTAATGCTACTGAGATAGTTGAGGCTGATATGTAGAGGATATAGTCACGATTATAGTCGAGTGAACTAATTAAAGGGGTGTTAGACAGTGCCATTTAAATATCTTCAAATTCTTTTTGGGCATGTTCATCCCAGTGAAATGGGATGTCATGGCGTAGTAGGTGAAGGAAACTGTGTGCGCGAGTGGCATAGTCTGGGACAAATCATTGTAGAAAGTTAGCTTTTCCTTGTCAGCTCTGGAGTTGACATAAATTCTGAGGAGGTGGAATTTCTGTGATGGCTTGGACTTTGAGGGGGTCCACGGTAATACCGCTTTGAGAAATGATGAATTCGAGGAGGTGCCCTGCAGTGATGCAGAACACACACTTGAAAGGGTTCAAGCGGATGTTGTACTAAGGACACCATTGGAAGATGATCTGTAAATCATCAATATGTTGGGTGCGTTTCTTGGATCGAGTTGTGAGGTCATCCAAGTATGAAAGGATGAGATGAGCCATATCATGAAAAATGTATTTCATAGCCCATTGGAAAGTTGCGCCAGCATTCTTTAAGCCAAAAGGCATGACACGATATGAAAAAGTACCCCAAGGTGTAGTGAATGCGATTTTGTATTGATCGACTAGGTGGATTTGGATTTGATTATAACCAGAGAAACCATCCATGAAGGATAGAGCCTCATGGCCTACATAATCGTCGATGATTTGATCGATAAAAGGTGTTGGAAATTTATCTTTGGGACATGCGTGATTGAGATCGTGAAATTCCGTGCAGACGTGGATAGTGCCCTATTTTTTGTTAACGGGTACAGGGTTGGAAACCCATGATGTATAGGTGATGGGGTAGATGAACCCAACCATGCGTAATTTGTCAATCTCGGCTTTGATGGCCACTGCTTTGGATGGGTGTAGTGGTCATTGTTTTTTATGAACTGGTGTAATGTTAGGTCAGGTGTCGATGTGATGTTCGACAATAGAGGGATAAAGGCCAGGCATTTCTATGTATGACCAGGCAAAAATATCTTGATATTCTTGGAAGAGGGCTTTATAGGCGGTGATTTCTTGAGGAGTGCAACCGACGCCTATGGTGATTTCCTCGACGACTCCATTCTTTATGGAAATGTAAATTTTGATGGTTGGGGAAATGTTGGCCATGTTTCCTTCTTCAAATGCATCAGGAGCAGGAATGGGGTTGTTGAACCAGTCGATATGCCCTGATGGGATAAAATCCTTAGTTTTGGCTGTGTATATGGGGTTTTAGTTAGGAGGAGTGGAAGTTTCTTGTGGAAAGAAGAGGCATAGCACATCCCATGGGTAGTCAGGGGTGTTTAACTCTTCGAGTATGTCCTTGTCACAGTGGAATTGGAAAGAATACAAGGGGTCGTAAAGAGGGATATTGGTGACTGTAGTCGTGTGGTTGTCCCCTGGTGATGAAGAAGTAGGGGGAACGATGTAATGAGATTGTGATGGTTCACTCGACATAAACCAAATATCAAAGTACTGAGGAGTACCCATGGTAGTCGGATGTAAAATTTCCATAGGGAAATGAATGGGAGAATTGGGGGGATTTGGGGGTGAATCCTTGGATAAGTCATCCAAGAACCATGGAGGCATCGGGAGTGCCTCGGGTTCAGGAGAAATGATATGTAGAATGTCAAGTGACAAGGTAAGGTCAATCATCAACTCTGTAGGGTTTGAATCAGGGTCCATTGGCATTGCTTGTATTCAATGATCATAGGACATTGGTATGTAAAATGATCTAATGATTCATGAAGAGAGCAAGGGAATCTCATACGTTCATTAATTGAAGTTGTGACATAATGGATGTCAGTGATTTTTGGTAGGGATGATGTAGCTAGATTGGGTTCATTTTGGAAGCTTTGGCATACTGCGGCTAATGTCTGTTGGAAGCACGGCAGTGCTAGGCAATGGTGTGTATAATGGCCATATTTTGAACATATAGCGCAAGCGAATTTGGTTCACAGCCCTTTACTACTTGAGTGAGGGGCGGTGGTGGAAGTACTTGCTACAGTGGTGAGCGTTGATGGTGTTTGATTGAGTGGAATCAGGTTTCATAACTCAGTTAGAGATGGGAAATTGTTGGTTTGGTGTCCATCTTTCTCACATAGCGTACAAGGGGGTTGGACGCATGGGGGAAGTGGAGCTATGGGCTCCTTCTTCTTTCACCTGCCCTCAGCTATGGCAGGGAGGTTAGTGAGTGGGGGTGTAGAGGGTATGGTGGGAGTGAGTATGGGAATCATCATTGGGATTCCTTCCGTTTGGGGGGGAAGGGATGGTTGAGGGACCATATCTGGTGGATGTAAATACCAAACTGGAATTGCTAACACCATATTAGGGAGGGTAAGCGTTGTTGTTGCTTGGAAATATTGTATGCCTGGTGGGGGGTAAAAGAAGGGGATTTGAGTAATGGCTTGGAGAACTGTCTCCCAAATTGGGATATGGCCTAGGGAGAGGTGAAATCATGGATTGGTGGAGTCGATGAGTTCACAGGAGGCTTGTGAGGGGGGATCTCTATGACTAGTGGGATGTCAGATATGATAGAAGCCTCCCTAGGAGGAAGGGTATCCTCTATGTCAGTTCCGTTGGATGATACAATGCATAATTGATTGGAAGGATGAAGGAGTGGTGGTGCACCATGGTAAGTTCCTAACAATCATGGGTCTTTGAAAATTCTGGGACCCATTTCGATGAGTGGGTATGCGTCATGACTCGTGTGAATAAGAGGAAGAATGTTATCGATGTTGGCAGAAGGGTTAGGCTCGTAATGTGAGACTTGGTCAATGGTAATGATCTTCCTATTATGGTGGAACATCATTGTTCGAAAGATGGAAGAGGAAACTTCCTTCATAGCGTACATGTAGCTACAACCGAACAGGATATTATAATCAAGCGGGGTGTCAATAACTTTAATGTTAATGAGAATGGTCTTACCCCCGAATTCTACAAGGGCATTTTGGAAGAGCCCTTCAGGAGATTATGGGCATCCGTCATAAGCTCGTAAGGTAATGGAAGATGGTATGAGTTTAGGGGAACCAATTTTCTGCCATACAGATTTGGACATAATGCATGTGGATGCACCTTCATTGATGATGCACCGATGAACTGTAATGTTCCAATTTTTTACTGGGATTTGAAAAGCGATCAGAGCAGGAAGGCGAGGTTCTCCAATGTTGAGATCAAATGTGATGATTTGGGTATCCATGGGGTCGACTGCCCCCAAGGTGGAAAGTAATGATTTCCATTGAGTGGGTCAAGTTTGAAGGACTTCTAAGACTAATATGGTAGCCAAGGATTGTGCTAAGTCATCAACCAAATTGTAATTATGAGCCGCCCTAGCCTGGGGGTTGTGGACATTCCTATGCAATCAGATGTGAGGGATGTGAAGAGTTGTTTCGACAGTAGGGTGACGGAGTACCAATGGGGTTCCCGTTGGAGTTGGATTTTTTTCTGGGGGAATGGGAAGAGACTTAGTGGGTGCATGATACTGATGATTACGTGTTTGCAGAAGGATTTCTTCCTCACTTGTTAGGAGGATAGTACGATCTGTGGGATTGTTTGGATTGAGGTATTGTCCCAACTGAGGTGGGGTAGGTTGTGTCTTGTTGGGTGTTCATCACACCTTGGTGTGGAATAGGATTCTGCAGTACGAATAGGGGGGGTTGTTGCATGTATTTTTGTGTGGCCTGCTAAGGGGCAGGTGGTGTTGGAGAATGTGGTAGACTACCTGAGTCTTTCAACAGTTTAAAATCAGTGATTTGGGGGCAATGATGAGTACAATGACCAAACTCACCGCAAAGGGCACAAGGGAAAGTGGCTTTAATAGTATTGTTATTTCTCCTTTGACACCTATTGTTATTGCCCCCCAGAGGGTTCTGATTCCCTTGGTTCTGGTTTCCCCTAGTAGGTTGATTTTGTTGGGGTTGATTCTCGCCTTGGATTGGGTTGTTATTGTTCCTATTTATTCCTTTCTTTTTGGAATTATTCGATGAGTGGGTCGGATTGGCCGTATTTGGTTGTTTGAAATTTTGATATTGCTGAATGAGAGAAGGTTGAACAAAATTTACCCCAACGTGAGGGTGTGGGGGTGCCATGGGCTGTGGAGGACCAGGAAATGGAAAGTAAGGATTCTGTGGGATTTGTGATCTGTAAGGTATATAGGAAGGCATGGTGCTTTCGCTAGTACATAGAGTATAAGCTGAGGTAGAGGGGGTACCAGAACTGGTTTGGATAGGTGGGTGTATTGGGGGTGCCGACAGTGGCCCACTGATGGGTAGAGGAATAGCAACAGGGTGTGGTTGTTGATAAGGGGGTGGGGGGTAATAAGAGGTTCCCCCATATGTTGATAGATATTGAGGTGTGCCATACATTGGTGGTGGTTGGGGTTGAGGATTGTGGTGTGTGGTATTACCAATCAATCTGTCTGTTGAGTGAGACATCTTGGGTTTGTCTTGACCAAATGGCACAGGTTTGTGGAGGTCAGGAATTATTGTGTATAAGTACCCTGATTATGAATAGATGAGGTCATATTGTTGAGCCTTACTGATGGATTCCTCTTCAGATTGAGGGAAGGTTGAAGCTACATATTTACCAAGGAGAGAGACAAGTGATCTAAGAAACCAGTCAAGACACCATTGTTTGGTGGTTTCATCTTTGCACAAACTACATCATCTACGCCACTCGTGAATGTGATCAGCGATATGCGTGGCTGAGGTTTGTTTGAAATTAGAGAGTAGTTCAGGACCATTGTCATGGAGGATTGGTAATTGGAAGAAGGTCAAAAATGCTTTGGCCAAGGACTTGAAAGTCGCATGGGACCCCGTTTTTTCGTTTACATACCATTTGGCTGATGGGCCAGTGAGTGTGCATTGAAATAATTGTAGTCTAATGGAATCATCCATAATGTTGTTGGAAGAGCACCACAAGTGGAAAGTCATGACATGGTTGGCAGGGTCATCACCTGCCTTTCCTTCAAATTTAGGGATGTCTGAAGGTAGTTTGGTAGGCATTGCAGGCCATGTGGGGTCATGCAATATAGGATCATTGTTGAGTTTGCTTAGATATGGTATGTTAAGAGAGGCCAAATATGGCATCTACAGTGGGGGGGGGGGGGGGNGGATTAGCTCCAGCCATGGTGTGAGTGTGTTGTGAACCTGACCCTTGAGGGGGACTAGGTGGGTTGGTACTTCCCCCTTGAGAGGAAGTTGGCCCCCCGCTTCTATGTAAAGGAGAGCGAGTGGACGGAGGACCTTGGGAGGTGGACCGAAGTAATTTGGAACCAAGCCAAGTTGATCCTAAGACAGTGGCACTCATAGGAGTGTGTGAAGGTGGTGTCGATGAGTTGGAAAGACTAGGAACTCCCCCTAAAATAGGAGGGAGGTTTAGTAAATGTCTGGAATGAAGGGGGTTTTGTGGGTCCCCTATGATGTCCGACTAGCTGAGTGGATGTGTGCAAAATGTGATGAGAGAAAATAAACAAGAGCCTTTGTTGCAAATTTTGAACTTTACACAATATATATATATCTAAATCAAAATGTAATCAGAAGTGCATCATACATAAAGTGTTCTGAAAAAGAAGCATATATGTGGATAAGTGGGTTTTTTCTGCATGGGGAATCAAAGAAAACAAATGATCATGTCCTAAAATACGTAACTTCCTTCCTCTCAAATAGCACTGGACCTTCCAATAGTACTCAACAGTGGGGTCTGAAGTCACCGGAAGAGAAACTAGTGAAGGATGAAATAATCAGTTATAATAAGGGGTAAAGGGAGCATATCCTGAAAAAGTTGGCGATATTTCCCAAGAGCCACACAAAATCCAATCAAGGTGCAATTGCAGCCCACAATTTCCACCTAGGTAAATGTCCTAAAAGTTGGTCACTAGGTACCTCGGTCAAAGTGCGACATTTATATTTTCGACCTAAGAAATGAGCCACGGGCTGGATCCCGTCCAAGAGGTGGGTGCCTCAAGGGGGGACACACAGAATAACCAGACCTTGGCCTTCAACCCTTCATGGGTATCTCCCTGCCTTATGGTGTTAGGAACACTTGACTTGGAGGATTTTCAGTTCCCTATTTGACAAATTCTATTGTTTTGACAATGTGAGAACTAGATAACGGGGAGTTTTTTGGATGCCTATCCCCCAAATCCTACCTAGACTAAAAAAATTATTTTGACACCTCCTGTGGAGGAAAACTTAGTGAGTTTTTAGAAAAAAATTAGATGTAGTTGTTTGAGAGGTTGGGGGTGTGAACCAACCTCGTTGAATTTAAATGGAAGTGGATAGTTTGGTCAAAAAAAGGGTAGGGTGTTTCGGAATCCCTTTAGAGGAAACTTACTTTGACATCCACATTTTTTAGAAGAAAACTATGTGAGTGATAAGTGACTTTTGTGTGTGAATGAGTGAAAGTGTACCAACATTTTAATGAATTAGGTGTCACCTTGCTGCATGTGGACTTCGCTTGGTCCTTACAAGTGTTGATTACCTAATTAACTAAATGTCTTTGGTACAACCTTGCATAATTTAAAAGTCCCTAGGAAACTAGCATGTGGACATGTGGGTCCTTTACTATTCCTTTAACTCCCTATTGTGATTTAATCTAAGAAAAACTTTGAAACTGTCCTAGATTGTGATCATGTGGGCATGTATGGGCCCATTACAAAACCTTTAAACTTCCCTAGTGTTTTAATCTAAGAAAGTAAATTTCAACACTATCCTATCTTTGTAGCATGTGGGCATGTATGGGCCTGTTACAATCTTAAGATGTGTTTAAAAGAATAAACTAAGAGGAGTCCCAAGAGGGGTTGTTTTCCTCTCATAAAGGTTTTAATCTTCTTAAGGGAGATGAAATTGTCCTACAATCTTTTTCGGATTCTCAAGGTCGCTTGGAAGAGCAAGAGAAGAGCATACTAAGCGATTGTTTTCTAAATTCTAGTCCCAATGCAAATTTTATGTGATTTAGAAATGATTCCAATTTATACTTTTAGTCAAAGCAAGCCATCCATGTGGTGAAAATGAAAGCAAAAGAGGAAATAATGATTTTAAACCCCCTAAGTGCCTATGTTTTTTGACTAATCCCTTTATATGAAGAGGGAACTAATTGTTGTGCAGCTTAAAACATGCATGAAATCACTTTTAAGAAGGCTAGGGTCCTTCCCCAAGTCACAAAAAACCTTACAATGTGTATTTTTTGCACAGGTGCGCAGGTCTCAGTGTAGACAGAGGCACATTGAGCACCTGTGTGCAGACCGAAATGCGCTTATGGGCACAGGTGCCCAAAACAGAACTGTGACTTAGGCACATGTGCACACGATGCGCGTCTGTGAGCCAAAAAACCCATGCATAACTAACACACGGCCATGAAAGAAAATTTCGGATGGAATTCTCTCAATTCAACTTGGAATTGGATGTTTTGCAGGTCGGGTTGGGCCGGTTAATGCACCTGGAGGTTAAATAAACTAAAAGAAGATCTATAAAAACCCAAATGGGGTAGGAAATTGATACATTTCCCCAGTGGAGTCACCAATATATTGTGCCTCTTTCGTCACCCTAGTGAGAAAAACAGAGGTGCTTGCAAGCTTAGTTGGGTTTGCTAAGCAGGACAGTTGTGAGGAAAAGGGTTAGAGAAAGAAATATAAAAGAACAACTAAGAAATAAAATAACAACTAAACTAATGAGAATAGGGAAATAAGGACAAAAGAAACAATAAGACCCATGTCACCAATGGTAAGGTTTATATCATCAAAAGAAAACACCAAGAAGAAAGAGGACTATGAGTCCCTTCTTCCTCCAAGGGAGGGATTTTGGACCCCCACAAATAAGCTCTTCTTACAAATTTCAACGAAAATGGTGAAAGAATTCTTTGCTAATCCACTCAAGGGGTGAGTTGGATTGCCCAATGCAATGGTGCTAGTATACTCTTGATGAGAATATAGGATTCCTCAAGAGAATAGTAGAAGCATAAATTTGCTATTGAATTCCTTAAAAAATGAAGTGCACCCATGGCCTTTTTATAACACTTCTTTGAAGTATTGTGCAACCAACTTGTAGTGCGTAAAGAGGCTAATTAGGGAATTTTTAGGTCTTTGACCAACCACCCAGTCAGATCCAGTCTAGATTTGAGTGTCAAATCAACTTGGAAGCTGAACCAGAAGTGGGTGGGAGGTCGACCACTTTCATAAATGCGTCATTCTCAGATGTGCGTGGCTTTTAGTGACCACAACCATGCATCGGGTGCATGTGCTCTTTTCCTGCGTTTCTATTTTGCGCATATGCACATGTGCCCTATGTAGTCATAGCGCACTTTAATTTTGTCACTAGTTGTATAGTTTTTGACCCTTTGGAAATGATTTTGTAGTAATTTTAGTCCATGGGTGACCTCATAACTGTTTGATGATGTTGAATTCCTGTAACCATTTGCGGACAAAATTTCAGTGATAACACTTCTCATGACCTATGATTTGAGAACCCTTCTTACCACTTCAATTAGAAGTTGTTTTAGAGGATCATTGGCTTGAAGCTCATCGGCCACACCCATTCCAAGAGTTGCAATTTTGATCTATTGCAATTTTGATACATGTCCCATATCATATTATTGATCTCTCAGATTGAAGAAGTTTGGATCAAAACCATGATATGGGGGAAGTCTTCAATAAAATAAATTCATGTGTTTATTAGATATCCCTCAAATCCCAAACACTCACGTAGCCATGGCACACAAGGTATAATCTTGCGAACAAAAAGGAACCAAGAGGGATTACAACACTACTATTTTGGAGTGGAAGAAGGATGTGAATCACATTGTTGTCAATGAGGCCATCAATGACAATAACTTTGTTAAGCCATAATATTGGCTCATTACCCCTTAATTGGGGCATATTATATTAGTGATGTTATTTTATTTATGTCGTATTTAGGCCATTAGTTGTAATTATACCTCCTAGTCTCCTATATATACCAAGGAGACATTTTCATTTTGAATCATCTTGTACTTGAACATTTAAGTGGGGTAAAAGGAGGTTGCCCCCTCGAAGAGGCTTATTATCTAAAATTAACTCTTTTTCAAGGCATTGAGTACCTTTTCTGAGGTATTTCTATGCTATATTGATATTTGGTTCTTAACATATGGTATCAGAGCTCAAGGTCTTGGGGTTTCGCTGCTACATCTGAGACACCTTGGAATTTTCGCTATAACTTTTTTTCTATAGTGTTTAAAAAGGAACGGCTTGGAGGATATTTAGTAGAAGGATCAAGGTACGTTGTGCTCAAAATTAATCTACTAAGGACTTATACTTTCGTATATACAACCTATACAATATAGGGTTCTGAAATCATTTTGAAATGAGTCATTGTGGAATTTTTTCTATAAAAACTTTTTTGTAACGTTTAAGACCATGAACTATGGAGGGTATTTACAAAAATTAGTAAGGTATCTATGGTAAAATGTTCAACTTCTGGGTCATATCAAATTTGTAGATACACCTTGTGTAAGATAGGGTATTTGACTAGTCCTATTGACTAGTCTCAAGAAGGTGTTCCAGGTAAAACAATCATAAGTTCTTCCTAGAGTATCCAAATTGAGTGGGACTAGTTTCATTGGATCATGGACAGTCTGTAGTATTTCTGATGTGATTTTCAAAATTTTATATCAATTATTTTGTGTGAGGAATGCTATACAACTGAGATCTCCTGGAAAGGAAACAAATCGGCAAGTTGTGGGGAAGTTACCATAAATTCCACTTGGCACATCCAATTTTGATCAAACCTATGGCATTGCAGAGAAGCAATATCAGAAAACTACATAAAATAAAGTTTCATATCTATAAGGGCCGAAACTTGGGAGATACAACAGAAGACATATTGTCTAGTAGAACCACCCCGAAATCAAGGTTCAAAAGCGATACTTGGACAACATGCCACCCAAAAAGGGAACTTCTACACCAAATAAGCCTCCAGAAAATCCTACTTGGACTCTTGATGAAGGTGAATAAATTCATAGGGAGATAAATGATTTACAAAAGAAGATAGTAACAAAATATGAACTACAAGAGATTATGGAGGGTTTAAAAGGGGAGATCATGGAAGTATTGAAAAATTTCGTAACAGAGAAGACACATGAAAGTGAAAATGCATCACATGAAATTCATGATGAGGACACAAAAAAGGTGAATCAAGAATGGAGAAAATCCAACTTTAGTTTGAAGACCAACCACATTCCTAAGATTGATATGAGGAAGTTTGATGGCAAGGACCCAATCACATGGATACTTTAGATGGAGCAATTCGTTGATCTACATAATGTGCCACATACACAAAAGCTATGAATTTCTTATTTATGTTTAGAACCTAATCAATTTGTATGGTATCGATGGCTTTGTTCTTGCAAATCACTCGT
Organism: Picea engelmannii; assembly: GCA_009831015.1. Classification (NCBI taxonomy): domain Eukaryota; kingdom Viridiplantae; phylum Streptophyta; class Pinopsida; order Pinales; family Pinaceae; genus Picea; species Picea engelmannii. The sequence goes on along the minus strand of ML814409.1, from coordinate 114,888 downwards.
CACTTGAACAATTTTCACAGAAGAAATGTGTTAAGGTCCTAACCCGCACATAGGTAGATCAATGTATTCGGATGTAATCAAGGTCAATATTAATAAGACCTTTCAATAAAATAGAATAAGGCGGACGTAAGAAGACCTAATAGAAGCTTCCGCTTCTAGAAGGATCTTCCTCTAGATGCTTCTTTTTAGTATAAATAGGAGTCGAGGGTATGAGAACCCTAG
>ML814409.1:74544-88172 GCA_009831015.1 Picea engelmannii | reverse complement strand
TTTTGTGAAGGAGAGCATGCAAATCCAAAGGATGAATATACATTGGAAGAAGCCACTAGCACAATACGCAAGAGAAGTGTTTTCCTCACTATGAAAGGGGATTAACCCAATGAAATACTTTGAAATGGGCCAATTTTATGGTAAGAATTCATCAAAATGGGGTCATGGTGCAATGAATGTGTCTTTGAACATTTTTTGAAGTGTAAAATTAAATGTGCTTTTTGAATTTATTTGGATTTTATGAAGAGAAACATGTTCAACCTCGTCAAGTCAGTGTGATACATTGTTAGATTAGACGAATCTAACAATTGCATGTTAAAGTATGGAAACTCCTAAAAAGTACGAGTAATTATTTTGGAATCAAAGGCATTTTTATTGAGCCTAGCTAACTCAATATGAAATGTAGTAGTTTTGTTAGAATTAGTAACTCTGAAAAATCACAAGGAAACCCAAGACAATAAGATAATAGTGACTTTGAAGATCCAAAGGTCAAAGATGCAAATTAAGACTCCAAACATGTGAACAAATGCAAAGCAGGAAGAACATAGATGTTGTTTTAGATACAACAAAGAGTTTATTTGAAGGGAAGCTGATGACAATGGTAGTTTTGCAGAAGAAGTGGAAGAGAAATGATTGCAGACAAACAAGGTAAATTGTGTGAGTTGTGTTGAATAAAATAAACTCAAGACCATATGTTAATGTGAGTCACACATTGTTTTATAACAAGTCTATGATTTCATGTTTTAATTTAATGTATTGGTCCTTGAAATTTTTTTGCTAGTGCTGGTGTCTCCACGTGATGGAGTATGTAATGTATATACCTCTATTTATGTAACATGTAAAGGGTATATCGTTGGAATACCTGAATAAGAATGCATACTCCTTTATCATATATATGTAAATATTTTTAGTGTAGAAACCTCTATTATAAATTTCTTTAGCACTTGGAGGAATGGGACATATGATTGGTTGGATGCTTTATGAGTGGACCATGTTGGTTGTGGACTCTTGGAGGTGCCTAGAAACCATGTGTTTTATATTCAGGGGAGTTCATCAAGAGGTTGAATGAACCATGTACCTAAAGGACATCCTACTAGACCAGTGGTTGTAGCGGTTAGGTGCCCATAAATTCTAATGGATGGTTGCTTCTTTATATGGACCTTGACAATTTGATGATGCATGATTGTGGTACGAATATAAATTATGAGGTTGGACTAGATATAGGCTTTGTTGATCAAGAGGTGCTTTGATTCAGAGGAATTGGTTATGATGAATACCTAAACCTGGCGAAGGTAAAGACGAGTAGCCATTAAGGGGGAATGTTGGAATATGTAACTCCTTATTGTCTTACATGTGATCATATTTGTGGTTATTGTTATTATTGGTCATGATTAGGTAAAGTTCATATCTACATAGAGTTTTTTTCCTAGTTTATGGGAGGTTGTTAGGATTAGTTGGATTTGAGGGATTCTCTCCAACTAGATGCTTCCTACATTGGTGTGAGGTTGAGATATTTTCTCAACTAGTAGATCAAGGTAATTTTATATCTTTAGACAATGCTCCATGTATTTATATGTACTCTATTTACAATGTTTAATAGAGTGCCCATAACAATTTTGATTTGTGTAATAATAATTCCTACTCTCGCATTTACTTTCAAATACTAAAAGAGGAATCATAAAATCTAAAATGAAACTCACACAACTTGCATTAAACCATGAATACTAGAGTTAAGATAGTGTTTCTATGAGAACCTTATAATTACCTATTGTTCCATTATCTTTTAGGTCAATAATTCTAATACTTAGAGCTCAAAAAAACATTGATGAATATGAAAAAAAACTACAAAAAATCTTGCAATACATTTACATGTCAATTAGATGATGGGAATTGGCTATTGCAAACCATGAAAAAAATTGAAAATACTATTTAGTTGGGTGGTATCTTTGCAAGAATCGCTAATTGGCAAGGATTGAAAGCATGAATGAAATTTTAGAGATGCCTAAGCAATTTTGGCACTAAAAACATAGCAGTATGACAAACATTAGTTATATAATACTTGGCAGATTGAAACACTTGTTCGGTGGATCATATGTTGCTATTATATTGTTTCACATTTCCATCCTCTTTATTAGCTTTATTCCACTAAGATTTTGTTGAAAGATGAGAGCTAGTGTAGATTTGTGTAGGGAACACAATGCACCAGTCTAAACGCATTGATGTGTTCTCAATGAATAATATGGTTGGTGGTAAGGCGTAGTGTGGATTGATCATGTGCCAAAAAACCAAAAAACATTACCTCATATGATAAGGGGAAAATGAGGGGTGGAAACCATTGCATTAACAAGTTTTGTCAATTTCCCCAGCTGAGCAAAATCTCGCAAGCTCCATTGTGTTGTATATGCTTAGGTGATCTTCCAAGGAAATAATATAGGAGTGTTAATTGGTGTTTTTTATGCTACCAAAAACTCAACATCACCTAGGTAATAAGCTATGTAAAAGACACATTTAACACATACATATGTTGGGTCATGTTGTCATTGATGCCAATGGTTTGATTGATTGATGTCAAGTGATTAAATGATTGATTGATGTCAATGGATTGATTTATAGGATTGATTGATTGATGATTGATGAACAATGTATATGTATTTTCCTTGATGAGAATGATGGATGTCAAGTGGAAACCAATCAATGAAGATGGATTCATGAGTTGTCATTGATACATGATGAAGATGGATTCTTTGATATATGATGCATAGTTTGTTTGATGTAAAGATGACTCACTATTTTAATGTCATGGTACAAATGGATGAACCCCAAAGTGGTCCCCTTATGGTGAAATCCCTCATGAGAAGAAGTTTTGCAGTTGATTTATGGTTGAGATAACCCATGCTTGTATGTGGAATAAAGAGATAAAGATCAGTGATTTTGTTGGAAACTATCCTAGATGAATAGTTCTTATCATTCCATTTCTGGTGGTATGTGGAATGTCACATAACTCCTCACGGTTTGAGAGTTATGGCCCTATGAAGTTGAAGGACCCCCATGTGATGGCTTGAAGCCCCATAGGGTCAAAGAAGTCAAAGCTCCTTAAAAGAAGAAATCATTATTTAAATGATAAAGTAAAGTGAAAAAGTCAAGGTGGATTATTTAAATAATAAAGAGAAGTGACAAAATCAAGAAGGAATATTTAAATGATAAAGATTGGAGAACTTTCTATTTATGGAAAGTGGTTAACCCTAAAATAAGGAAAATAGGTTAAGTGACCTAGAAATGGGTTAAGTGACCTAGAGGATGAAAGTATAAATAAGATAGCAATGGTCTCTTGTAAAATATCATTTTTGTGGATCAATGGAGAGCTTATTGTGAGATTATCTTTTGGAGTGTTGATGGAGAGATTTTTGTGAGAGCTTCTTATCAGATTATCTTTTGGAGTGTTGATGGAGAGCTTCTTGTGAGAGAATATTTGATGTGGATCTCTTGAGCATGATTGAAGATCTATTATGAGGAAGAGATCATGAGGAAAATCTCATGGATGCATCAAAGTTTCGACAATGTCATAGATCTTGACGGCAAAAGTCTCGGAGCTTTAGAAATCCTAGTTTCTGAGGTGTACGCGGGCTGTAATGGGAAAGGGATTGTACATACACGAGTTGTATGAGGATAAGGCACGTATAGTGGATAAAATCATGGAGACTTGTGGTTGAGGTGATGAATGGCAGTTGAAGACTGAAGCAGGTTCCAAATCTGCATTCTATGGACTCAAATATGTCACTAAGACACTGGTATGATTACATTATTGTCTTGATGGATAGTATTGCTTGTTGTGTTGTGAATTCTTAGGGAATTATTGGTATGGTTTTTTTGATGTGGTTTATGCTGGTTGATTGAGTGAGTAGTACTCTTGCAGTTCAGTTGTGATATGATTACTATGATATACTAGTTTCTTATACATTATTGAGTTACCATTCATATTGATTGGTTGTGGAGCATGTGTAAGCTATTGGAGAGCTTGTATGTGTTGTGATTGGTTGGTGGTCAATTTGGACAGTGGAAGACAAAATAAATCTTGCTGGTAGGTTGCAGAGGATTTGAGTATGTGATGAAAAGTATAAACCCTCATAGCTCAGAAGGCATACACAGGTTGTTGTATATATTGACCACGTATATACGCAAGTTGTAGTGATCCAAAGTGCGTACACACGCATGCTGCACTACTGACAGGTCGTGTACCTATTGTAGATTGATATCTGTTGAGGATTGTTGCCTCATCTCATTTGGTGCTGAGGGTGTAAGCTGAGTCTTTCATTATAGAGTTGGTTCTCCTGTAGAGTTGTACTATATTCAGTTGTTGTTGAAAAACCCCAGGGATTGTAGTTTGTGATAAAAATAAAATTGTACATACATCTTGTGTTCTTTGTGTTCCTTGTGGTGATGACTTATTGATGATCTATGTTGTTAATATATGTTCACATCTAACTGGTTATAAATGACAGCAATGAGTAATGAGTAAAAGTTGAATGTTAACTAATGAGTTTTGTGTAAGAGGGAAGTTTTGGTAAAAATAGCCCCACACTCATTCACCCCCCGGCGCCCCTCTAAGTGTGGTAGGTGTGTGCAACAATTGGTATTAGAGAGGGCCTTCAATACAAGCATTAACAAGCTTGAAGGAGATCCATAGACACACAAATGGATGATTAAGTTCCAATCCTTGATGAGGAAAACTACTCTACTTGGAGAATAGAGATGAGATTACATTTGAAGACAATGGGAGCAACGATTTGGAAGGAATCCATTGGTGGATCGGTTCCTTTGAAGAACAAGTCTAAGTTTGCAGCTCAAAGAGAAGGAAAGAAGAATGATGCATTGGCTCTCAAGACCATTCTTAGTGGACTCTCAAGCCCTATCAAAGAGAGCATAGGACAATGCACTTCCTCCAAGGATCTATGGCTAAAGCTAGAGGAGACATATCAAAACAAGAAAGAATATGTTGAAGACCACTCCATCAAGATCATTAAAGGAAAAGAATCTCCAAAAACTCTTGAATGCTTTATTTCTAAATGTGATCTTGAAAACATTTCAAATGAAGACAAATAATCAAGTGATGATGTTAGCACAAAGGAAGATATTGAACATACTTCAAATAAAGGTAAAGAATCCTCAAAGACCCTTGATTGCAATGATTCAAAATGTGATGATGTTGAATTTTTCTCAAGTGAAGAAGAAGATCTAGAAACAGTTTGTGTAAAGTTTGATGGTAGTATTCCATGGAAAGAATAGAAGAAAATATATTAGAACTTCAAAAGGAAGTTGAAGAGGGTTTATATAGATATAGGAATGATCATTTTTGTACACACTATAACTATCTTTTGGATAACACTAAGATGTTTCTTAGGAGGAATCAAAGGCACATATTGAAGTTAAAGGAAATGCTTAAAGAACAAGAAGAGAGAAATAAGACTCAATTAGAAGAAAAGGAAGAAGAGATCACAAGACTAAAGAATGGAAAAGAAGATATGAATGTAGATGATGAGATTAGCAAAAGTTTTGAAACTATTGTCCATATCAAGACCCAAATTGAAGAAGCTAAAAGGATAGAGGAACTATTGAAGAATCAAATAAAAAAAAAGGAAGAGTCATGTTGTAAGTTAGAAGATGAAATTGTTGATCTTAGAAAGAAAGTGGAGAAGTCAAATAAATTATTGAATAGCTCACTAATCTTGGATGAGATCTTGGAAAGTCGAAGATCACCATATGATAAATCAGGTCTTGGATAAGAAAAAAGGAAGCTACACATGTTGAAGCAAGGACCTCAAAGAAGCATGAGGTAAGTCCATCAAAGAAAGAAGACAATGCTGCAAAACAACCATCTACACAAGGAAAAGAAAATTTCAAAAGAACAAAGCAAGGAAGATATCAAGAGGCTATTCTTGGGATACTAAAGAAAAGGTATGAAAGTATTTTTCATGGGCATTGTTATTCATGTAATGGATATGGTCACAAAGCTTTTGAATGTAGATATTATGAAAGGATATATAATGGAAGATTTTATAACACCATGAGGTGTTGGATATGTGATCAAGTAGGACACAATGTTGTTCACTGTAACACCATTAGATGCTACAGTTGTAGTGGATTTGGCCACAAATCCGAGGAGTGTTGGAACACAAGAAGAAATTCCATGATGAGGATTTCAAATAGCATGGATAGAAGAAGGAATGAAGTAAGAAATGGAGACATATTTGAAAAGATGGATGCTCAGAGCTCAATTTTTGAGGAGCAGGGAAATCTACAGAAGTGGGTGAAGAAGACATGGCAGCTAGATCAGAATGAAAGACTAAAGCGGAGTTCAAGTGTGTTATCCACAGAGGCATACATGGGTGATATTGGTATCAATCGCGTACATACACGCTCTGTTATGCAGCAAGTCGCGTATATGTGGAAAATCCTTGGGAAAAAGGCAATGCACATGGGTTGCAGGTTAATGTAATGATATAACTCTGTGATGCAAGGTCTGACATAGATTTTTGCAGGTTCTGACACAGTTTGTTGTAGAATTAAATGTTCACCTTTTGGATTATGTAAAATAAAATCTCAGGTGCATGGCACTAACCTATGAGTATGGATTGATGCATTTCCGGTTGAAGAACAATGGAGTTATGGCACCTTCGTAATGTAATGTATCTTGATTGGAAGATTACTTGTTGAAAAACTTGATACATGCTGGGACATGTCGTTGGTGAGTTGATCATGTTGTGGAGTCATGACTTGATCTATGATTGATACACTTCTAGTACATTGGTAGAGGCACCTTCTAGCAGTTTGATTGACACATGTTTTATGGAGGCTTTGGCATACAAATACGAGATTCATCATGTTTTAGTATTGATGCATGGTGATGCTTAGTACACTCATATATGGCATATGCTTGATAATAGTAAACCATTGGTATTACTTGATTAGCACAACATATTGGTAGATGCACATATTTTATGGAGGATTTAGCATACATGTATGAGGATTCACCATGTTTTGGTATTGATGCATGGTTGATGCASTTGCTTGGTATAAGTGATSATACATGTTCGGTACACATATAKATGGCATATGATGGATTATAGTACACCATTGGTATTACTTGATTAGCACAACAATTGGTATTTGTTTGATACATGGTTATGGTACTTGGTTCATGATGGAGACATATCATGAGTGATATGACACTTGTTTGGCATGTTGGTAGATGCACATGGTTGGCATATTGGTAGATGCACATGTTGACATGTTGATAGAGGCATGTGGTTAATACATTCCATGGATCATATCTTTTGGCACATCGTGTGATGTTGATGTACATGGTTGATGTACATGGATGTTGTGAATTGTGGGCACATTTTGGTACATGATGTACTTGGTTGATATGTTGTTCATGATTCTCTATTTTTGACATATCTTTTGTTTCATGATGTATGGTATGGCACAAACTTGATGCATAAACAAGTCCAAGGATAGTTTTAGAGAGATTGGTTGATCTATGATTTGGTTGAATATAGGGGGAGACATACCCATAGGGGGAGTCAATCTTCTTCCCATGATTCTAGGAGGAAATATTTATCAGATGCATACCTAGAAAACATCCCTATATTTGAAGAAAGATCATAGATGCATAATTCCATGGGGAGCGATGGTCACAAGGGGAGTACAAGAGATGTATCTTTAGCAATACATTAGAGTGATATCCCTTGTTCAAAAGGTGAGAGATTCTTGAGAGGGAGATCAAAGGCATTCAAACAAGGGGAGCATCCCCAAGGAGAGTTCAAGCAGGGGGAGCATCCCCAAGGAGAGAAGACCCTTTGCCATTGATGTCAAAGGGGGAGAGATAGTCACATTGGTCTGATTGATGTTTAATGGGGAGATATATTCATAAATGATGCGGAAAGATAGTCGCATTGATATGATTGATGACTATATATGTAGAGCATGCCTTCTCTACATGTTGACATCAATGTTTGGTGTTGACATCAATGTTGGTATTGTCATCAATGCTAAAGGGGGAGATTGTTGGATGATGTTGTCATTGATGCCAATGGTTTGATTGATTGTTGTCAAAGGATTGATGTCAAGTGATTAAATGATTGATTGATGTCAATGGATTGATTGATAGGATTGATTGATTGATGATTGATGAACAATGTATATGTATTGTCCTTGATGAGAATGATAGATGTCAAGTGGAAACCAATCGATGAAGATGGATCAATGAGTTGTCATTGATACATGATGAAGATGGATTCTTTGATATATGATGCATAGTTTGTTTGATGTAAATATGACTCATTATTTTCTTATCATGGTACAAATGGATAAACTCCAAAGTGGTCCCATTATGGTGAAATACCTCATAGGAAGACGCTTTGCATTTGAGTTATGGTTGAGAGAACCCATGATTGTATGTGGAATATAGAGATGAAGATCAGTGATTTTGTTGGTGAAACTATCCTAGATGGATAGTGTTTATCATGCCATTTTCAGTGGTATGTGGAATGTCACATAACTCCTCACGGTTTGAGAGTTATGGCCCTACGAAGTTGAAGGACCCCCATGTGATGGCTTGAAGCCCAATAAGGTCAAATAAGTCAAAGTGCCTTAAAAGAAGAAATCATTATTTAAATGATAAACTAAAGTGACAAAGTCAAGGTGGATTATTTAAATAATAAAGAGAAGTGACAAAATCAATAAGAAATATTTAAATGATAAAGATTGGAGAACTTTCTATTTATGGAAAGTGGTTAACCCTAAAATAAGGAAAATAGGTTAAGTGACCTAGAAATGGGTTAAGTGACCTAGAGGATGAAAGTATGAATAAGATAGCAATGGTCTCTTGTAAAATATCCTTTTTGTGGATCAATGGAGAGCTTCTTTTGAGATTATCTTTTGGAGTGTTGATGGTGAGCTTCTTGTGAGAGCATATTTGGTGTGGATCTCTTGAGCATGATTGAAGATCTATTCTAAGAAAGAGAGTGTGAGGAGGATCTCATGGACACATCAAAATTTTAGCAATATCAGAGATCTTGATGGAAAAATTCTTGGAGCTTTAGAAACCCTAGTTTATGAGGTGTATGTGGGTTGTAATGGGAAGGGAAAGTACATGCACGGGCTGTATGAGGACAGGGTGGGTACAGTGGATAAAATCATGGAGACTTGTGTTTGAGATGATGACTGGAAGTTGAAGACTAAAGCAGATTCTGGATCTACATTCTATGGGCTCAGATCTGTCACTGAGACACTAGTATGGTTACATTATTGTCTTGATGGATAGTATTGCTTGTTGTATTGTGAATGCTTAGGGAATTCTTGGTGTGGATGCTGTGATATGGTTTATGCCGGTTGATTGAGTGAGCAATACTCTTGTGGTTCAATTGTGATATGATTGCTATGATATACTAGTTTCTTATACATTATTGAGTTAGCATTCATATTGATTGGTTATGGAGCATGAGTAAGCTATGGAGAGATTGGATGTGTTGTGACTAGCTGGTGGTCATTTTGGACAGTGGAAGACATAAGAAATTCTACTGGCAGGTTGCAGAGGATCTGAGTATGTGATGAAAAGGATAAACCCTAATATCTCATAAGGCATACACATGTTGTTGTATATATTGGTTGTGTATATGTGTGAGTTGTAGTGAGCCAGGGCGCATACACACGCAGGATGCACTACTGACAGGTCGCGTACCTATTGCAGATTGATATATGTTGAGGATTGTTGCCTCATCTCAGTTGATGCTGAGGGTGTAAGTTGAGTCTTGCATTATAGAGCTGGTGCTCTTGTAGAGTTTCACTCTATTCAGTTGTTGCTGAAAAACCCCAAGGATTGTAGTCCGTAATAAAAATAAAATTGTACATACATCTTATGTTCTTTGTGTTCCTTATGGTGATGACTTATTGATGATCTATGTCGTTGATATATGTTCACATCTAACTGGTTATAAATGACAACAATGAATAATGAGTAAAAGTTGAATGTTAACTAATGAGTTTTGTGTAAGAGGGAAGTTTTGGTAAAAAGAGCCCCACACTCATTCACCCCCGCCTCTAAGTTTGGTAGGTGTGTCCAACAACATATGCATATTCAATTATGTTGTGTTATTAACTAAAAACATAAACGTAAACTTTTAAAACAAGTGGTAAGTAATTGTTGTGATAAATTATATATTAATCACAAGGAACGAAGGCAGTTAATGATGTTGAGTCTATGAAAAAACATCCAAATGTGGTGATTGTTAATTACTTCTAATGAATGTTTGTTTCCTTCTTAGTGGAAGTGGAAATAATAATTAATGAATGATATTCTTTATACCCAGGGCTGGTCGATTTCTTTATTTGTGGTGTATAATAAAAGTACATGCATTCATAGAGCATTTGAAGGGATGGAGTAGAAATGATAATGGCTTAGTTGACCATTTTCAAGCTCATGGTAAGTCTATAGAATTGTATGTCTGTATAATATTTCACTATGAGTAAAATTGAAATTCCTTATATGATTAAAAATGAGATTTCTTTATTTGCAAAGTGGGTGAAGGATTTTCAATATAAATTGTTGTTGGAATATAGTGTTTAGTGAATCATGAGGAAGCATGTTCGAAATAATATGGGAAAGATAAGCTTGGGGTCAAAATAGTAACACAAAGTGGAGTTGAAAAATGTTTGTGCTGAGTTTCAATGTTGGTTCTACAAAGAAGCTCTTTGAAACTTCATCTTGTTACTTATCAATCTCTAGTGTGCTTGTGACACGACTACTCTTCATATCAATAGAAAAGGCATCCTTCTGCAACTATTGTCTACTCCTTCATATCTTCTCAATGAGGAAATATTTGCAGCTACTACATGTGGTAATATATATTATCACATTAATCCTAAGCTAATGTTTATCTTAACTTAAATTGGATTTGATATTGTAAGTGGTTATACAAATATCAAATGGATTTCATTAATTATCATGTGGCTATACAAATGGTTTTCCTTAATTATTGAAAAGGCCTTCAAGCATCTTCAACGTCTTCAATGAAGAGTGGTGAACATCTCTTTAGTTATCAGAGTGTATGTAAAGAGAATTTTTTAGAATTCTTTTTATGTGCAGCTTATATAAAAGCAACCATGGTAATTGTTAATATATAATATGTGTTGAAAACAATGATAACAGTTGTTGAAAGCACTACCTTAACAATAACAGTTGTTGAAAGCACGGCCTTAACAATATACTTCAACACCAACTTCCCTGTACCCTGAAAACACTTTGATTATCTTATTGATCACCATGATCACTATGAAAAAAAAAAATTATCCAAGGTGTCCATCATAGCCTTAACTTACATATGGACTAATTTAAAGTTAAGTTTTTCTTATTACTAAAGATCATCATACTTACTAACACATAAGTTATGTTGCTATGAAAATCTTACTTTACTTAAAGTAGCTTTGCTCTTTATTTACATGGAGTAAAACAATGTATAAATTCATTTTGGACGGGGGTCATAGCAGTGCCACTTGTTATACTTGGTTTGTTAAATCTAATATTATAAAGGAGAGTTGTTCTTGTGGAAGTTGGAAAGAAACGAGATAATAAAGATAACCAAAATAAACTCTAAACTTTGTGAAACTCGAAAATGTTATTTTACATGATTTTATCGATTCTCTAGCATCAAATAGACCTCAAACACAAATTAATATCAAGATATTAAATGTGGTAATGAAAGATTATGTAAAACCGTTGTTGGGAATAAATTTTAACATATTTTTAATATTAAAAATAGAACATAAAGAAAAGACAGTCCTGAAATAAAATATTAAAATTAAAAAAATATCATTTTGACTAACCTACAACCAAACAAAAATTGAACACAGTGAATAAGCGTGACACGCAGAATTTGTACAACGTTATTAGTGAAATTAATTCATGAACGTACCTTTTTCCAATAAAACCCGTACGCAAGTGACAATTTGGGCTGTTGTTTTTCACTTTCTCACTCTATTCACGTGACCAACCTCGGGTGTGTTAACATGGAAAATTGACTGGTGATTTTATTGGGGGATTGTTCTTCATTTTCTCAGTCTATGCACGTGACCAACCTCAGGTGTGTTACAGTGTTATCATGGAAAATTGACTGGTGATTGTTCTTGACTTTCTCACTCTATGCACGTGATCAGTAGTAAATATTTTTAATAACTCGTAAAAAAAAAAAATGTAAATAATTTATTCTTACCGTGCACGTGACCAACTTGAATTGTGTTAACAGGATGATTGTATTGCCTACAAGTTTACAACCATCAATCAAGACTTCGGTAATTGAATAACACGACGAATCTTTTATTAGAGCTTCTTTCACATTACGATAAACTAGTTTTTGGTAACGTTATATCACCAGTAAAAGTAATGTAGAGTTTATATCTCAATTGCTGTAAAAGTCTTGACTCCTTAGTTAACAAATGATGGTAAAAGTCAAAACAATTTGAAAATAATGCCATGGCTTTATAAAAACATTAGTAATTTATTCATCAAGATCCTTTTCAACTGGACCAACAACTTTGTTCTTATGACTTTCTGACTCTATATCCGCCTCACGTGCCTTGACATGGATGGCAGATCCAGCTCCCACGCCACCCATCAGTACCGACATTTGTAGTGAATGGCATGACGAATCTTTTATTAGGGCCCTCTTTCACATTGCCATAAACTGTTTCTGGTGATGTTCCACTTCAGGGATTCTTACCTGCCGAGAGGACGGCTATCAATATCTTGCCTCCCGGACTCGGACTATGGAGAAACCTTTTTGTTGAAGGCTTATGGAGACTAAATTACCAGAAAGAGCAATCGAGAATGTTGGATGGCATTGTCTGTTTCCAGGATTTTAACAACTTTTGATAAAAGTGAAAGAAGAATGCTTTCAAGCTTGAAAAAAAACTCAGTCAAAGACTTCTCTCGATGGTTGGTACAATAAAGACTCCAAATTCGTTTAAATTCTTTCTAAATGCCACATCAGATGAAGGGCCACTTTGAGTGAATTGTTAAAAAAAAAATTAATGTATAGAGAAAAATAGGCTTTCTTTAGAGAAATTAATCCACACCTTACTAAGAACACATTTAACAAATAATTAAAAAAAAAAAAAATCTGTATTATAAAATTAAAAAAATCTTTAAAATATTAAAAGAAATTAATTTATATTTACATTTTAATTTAATTGTTTTAAAAAAACTTAAACTATATACATTTTAATTTATTTATTTAAAAAAAAAAATTAATTATAAAAATATGATGATGATGATGATTAACGTCCACTAAGACCTAATTGGTCTATCGGACCTTAAGAGGGTAAGTGATTACTTGTGATTCTTTAGAATTTTGTTTTTGTGCTCGAAAAGCATTAAGAAAAGCTTTCCAAGATCACCATACTTTTGTTGAGTTAAGAGGTTAGGAAGGTTGTTAGTGTGACAAATATTTTGAAAATGAGATCTAATATGGGTATAGGCTGGACAATCTAAGAGAAAGTGTTTTTCATCTTCAACCTTCTTAGTGTCACAAAGGTGACACACTCTTTCATCCCATGGCGTTTTAGGAATTGACCAA
>ML814409.1:56980-70044 GCA_009831015.1 Picea engelmannii | reverse complement strand
GAGAAAGTCCTCCTGTAGATGCCATTTTCCTCCTTGAGATGTGCTCTTCCCTGGCTAACATGCAAAACTCAAATCCAAACGTCAACTAGCTCTAATACCACTTGATCCGTCAGGATTTTTCGAATGACTTATGGTTGAGTTTTTATTTGCATGTGTTCATTAACCATTGGGAAACTTAACGAAAGAATGAGAAAAGAAAATGAATTATACAGCCATTAACATATTTGCAGATCTGAAAAACAATGAGAAACAGCAAACCGTAATACACAGGTTGATAACGGAGTTCGGCACAACTTTGCCTACGTCTCCGGGCCTTTTCTCTATGGGGGAGGCTTCTTTATTTCTTTTCGAAAATCTCAATGGTACATCATTACAATGCCGAATGGCTTCAAGACTAATCTAGTCATGTTTGCCCAGATCTCTAGAACCATGCACAACTTACGGCACGCGACACGGATGTCCGGAGCTCTCAGAAATCGTCCGACAGCATCTCTTCCTCAACGGCTTCCCTGCCTCAAACTAGCTTTGACTTGGCTTCCTCTCAGCATATCTGCTCTGATTTCTCTCCAAAGCTGTCCCCATGGCCTCAAAATGGCCTTGGTTAAATAGTTGGGAAGTTGGTTATCCATCTCCAACTTCCTCCACGAATTTAGGCTCTAAAAATGCCCAATAACTCCCAAAAATGAGTTAATTACATTAAAAGTGGCTTAAACAATAATTAAAACCCAAAGTGGTTATAAAAACCCACTTTCAACTATAATATAGTTGCAAAAACGGGCTTAGCCCCTTAACTCTAGGCGCGCTCTCCTTTTCTTGGTCATATGGACTTCATAACATGGCCAAGCGCTAATGCGCTGGCCCTTTTCCATTGACCCCTAGTCGTTTAGCAAACGGTTATATGACCGTTGGTCCAATGGTTAACCGTAACATAACCAAATTTCAACCGTGCGCACATATATTTGACAAGGTCATATGCAATAGCGCAAAACCGTGGCTTTACAACATACCCCCGCACATTTTAACAAGGGTTATGGTTATAAAATCGTGGGTTAAAGTTTTAAAAACCCCGCACATATTTGAAACCTCCTGCCGCGCTCCCGGTTCTGAAGTCATGGTCGTGTGCGCCGAGGGCTAGGGCTAAGCCCCGACCATTTTTACCGCCGGTGAAAACACTTGACAACTTTAAATACAAACTCCTCCATCATGTTAATAAGAACCAAAGCGTGGCGCAGTGGTCACGGAAACTTTGTTAAACCGCTGCCAAAGGGAGAGGTCTCGAGTTCGAACCCGGTCGACCACACATAATTTTGTTAAACAAACCATTAGACCAATAATACGGTGCCACGTGGCAGCCTGTCATTGGGCCACGTGGCGCCTTAAAAACCAACCATAACACGACATGCGTCATCCTCTGATTCGTCCACGTCTGCCACGTGTTAAGCCATTGTACGCTCTGTCATCTGCCACGTCATCCGCCATACATCTTCCCAGTCAGCCTGCCATGTCACTTGCCGTACAATGCTGATGTCATCCCATGACATGTGTCACCCTTCCAGTGGTGACATGTGTCACCTCGGGATTGGTCCAACCGTACACCCAAAACGCCAAAACTGCCTGACACGTGTCACTGTCATAGGTTGCCATGTGTCCTGTATGGACCTGCCATGTGTCATCATATGGACCTGCCACGTGTCCTGTATGGACTGACACGTGTCCTGTACGGACTGTATAGACAGGTATAGTTAGCATCCAAAAAAAATTGCATGTTTGGCTCGGCGGACAGAATGCGATATCTTCTCCATACGAACTCCATTTGACAAAGTAAATATACCACCGGAATCAGGAAGACGAGCCGGACGCAATGGTGTTGGTTTCATCGGATTCCAAGCACTTTCATTTTTGAGCATTTTTCAAGCCCTGACAGGCTTCTGAATCCGATTTCGGATCAGATAAGGATTGGCCCTCCGATTTTAAAAATTTCAGCTTGGTAGCCTTCAATGTCCTTAGCTTTCCCATTTGTGAGCCGCTTAACCTCGAACTCTATGTCATCTAAAGAAAAAACTTCTTCCTTTGTAGGGACAATAGGAATGGTGTCCATGGCATTAGGGAACTCGTAAAGACTTTTAAGGTAGGAATTCCAGTTCGTTAAGGGAATCCTATTATTTTCTTTAGTATTTCGTTTTAGAATTTGGCTCCAAAATTTCTTAGGATCCAATTTGTATAGTTGTGAAAGTTGTTCTTGCCTTTTATTGATATGGTATCTTTTTTTTCCTTTAATTAGGGCTTTGTACGTATTGATCTTATCAAGTTTTAAGGGCTCATTAGAAGCATCCCTAATGGCTTTCCTAGAAATTTTACATTCTTTATCATACCAAAGGCTAGTTGTTCTATTATTCTTTTTATGGGACACCTCAAAAGAGAACTTGTTAATGGAAGTGGAAAGGGTAGTTGTAAAATTATGATAGAGTTCTTCAATGTTGTCCCTATAAGTTAGGAGTTTTAATTTACTATTTAAATCCTTTAAGAAAATGTCAACTTTAATTTTTTCAAAGCGCAAAATGTCAACGTTACTTTTGTCAAAGAACAAATTCCTTTGATTATCATAATTCTCTTCAATGGTGCTCCTATGCATGGAAAATTTTAGAGTTAGGGTTAAAGGTTTATGATCAGAGTCAAACTCATGGTCATTTAAAAGGTCAAAAGTTGTTATTTGGTTGGAAACGAGGATATCAGATATCACATAATCTACAACACTACTACCTAACCCATGAATACAGGTCATTTGGTTGTATTTTGGCCACTTCATTACTCCATTGCAAATTATTAGGTGTTGAGAGCTGTAGAGCTTGACCAACTCAGTACCAAACTAATTCTCAATTAGGTCTTCAGAGCTTCTTTTGTAGCTATTAGATAAAACAAGCTCCTCATCTAGCCATAAAGGATTATGGTTGGAGTCATCACTTAAAAGAGTAGCTTGTTTAGTTGTAGTTCTAGCATTAAAGTCTCCTAGCAGGAGGATATTACCTTCATTTTTCAAATTATAAATATCTTGTTCTAAATTATTATAGGGACAATTTTTGTCTAGATTATTTTTCTTATAAAAAGTAGAATTAATAGGTGCAAAATAACAAATTGCTATATACATCTTCTTAACATTGATGTCTGAAATTTCTATCCAAATGTATTGATTAAGAGGATCAATCTTATGAAGTTGAATGTGAGGAGAAATGTTTTTTCTAATATAACAAGCTATGCCTCCTATCCCTCTACAGTGGGATTTTTTGTTCCATGTCAACGACAAGACAAATCCTTCCATTTCAGGGACCTTAGACTCCTCATGCTCCCAAGTTTCAGCTAGACAGATAATATCAATACCACTCGCGATCCAACTTATCACAGGACCTTTGCACCATGGAAAGCCACAACAATTCCAAAAAAGGATCCCAAGTGTCCCAAATTCATATTTATTATTATCCTTCTGGTTTCTATACCTAACAATAGCTTTTCGATTTCTAATTATTGCCCATTTTCCTTGTTTCTTGGCTTCTTTTACCTTTTGAACTTCCTTCCTTAATTCAGCTTGGTCTTCGGGAATGAGGTCTTCATTTATAAATATTCCCGACCCTTTTAAGCTCAAAGATTTACTAAGTATGTTATATTTATGGTCATTACAACTTACTTTGACACGGATCAGCCTATCTTTGTGATCAATTATTTTTCCTAGCCTCTTTGCTTCTATGAGGTAAGTTGTATCAATTTGTGATTTATTTTTTAATTCTTCTTTTACTATTGCTAGTGTATCCTCCTCTTGTTGTTCTTTTATACCAAAAATTATGAGGTTCAAGGCTCTTTTGTTACGCTCATGGTCCAATTCGATTAGCTTATTTATTTCCTCTTTGATGGGTTTTGTTGGCGTCAGAAGTCACTCCTGGATTGCAGCAGGAGTAAGCCTGAGGCCCATCAGTTTAAATGTCACGATTTTTTGATAAAGGGTGATGGATGGAAGTAAACTCGAAACAATATCGTTCTAACTCAGAAACTAGGCCAGGCGTGCACAAGCAGATGAGGTCTTGATTCAATTTCAGACAGTAAGTTGTAATAAGGGTGAGTAGGAGGAATACTTCTGTGAGGAAATGTGAAGGGATGTTGTAGGCATCGGGCTTCCAAGAGCCTGTAGAAGAAAACTTTGAACACAAGAACCTCTTATATTCAAAAGCAAAAACACTAAAAGAACATAACAACGTTATAACAAATCCTTTATCATAACACAGTCACGACGATTCATGTGAATCATTCAGTCATGAACTCTTTCAGTATGAGATCGAAACAAGATGAAAAACAAAGTTGCCTTACATTAAACAAGGAAATTTCATATACAGATACATAGCGAAGAAAACCAGTGCTTCATTAAAACATTACAGTCGGGAGCTCTTCTCTACCATCCATGCTTACAAAAATACAAAAAATGAGTATATATGCTCAGAGAAATTCGCCACCTTGGAAGCATGAGGGCAGATGAGACATTAAAGTCTAACTTAGCATGCGCAGGTTCTTCTGATCAGTAGAGGAAATCAGATCGACATGGCTCTTTTAGGAAAACCTGCACACAGGATGATCTTGGGCAGACTGTCTGCCAGAACCTCCATGCACTGCATTCATGGCTTGAGCTGAGGTCTCAACCACCTACTCAATATTCATTAACTTATTTTTCCATGGAGGGTGGCCGAGACTGAAAACATAAAGAGAGACCCCATGTCCTTTGAAGTCCCAGTAGCCAAAATACCAAAATGACTCCCGGGCGCTTTTCACATTTCGCGTTTCGGGGTT
This sequence comes from Picea engelmannii, assembly GCA_009831015.1. Lineage (NCBI taxonomy): Eukaryota > Viridiplantae > Streptophyta > Pinopsida > Pinales > Pinaceae > Picea > Picea engelmannii. The sequence goes on along the minus strand of ML814409.1, from coordinate 65,217 downwards.
TAGGAATGCAGTGGAAGTGAGAGACCCTGTGTCCTTTGAAGTCCTGGTAGCCGAAATGTTGAAATGGCTCATGGGTGCTTTTCTCATTTCACATTTTGAGGTTTCGGAATGTAGTGGAAGAGAGAGAGACCCCGTGTCCTTTGAAGTCCCGGTAGCCGAAATGCCGAAATGGCTCATCATTTCATGATTTTGGCCATAAGAGATGAGCTCATGCACCAGACCTCATGCAACTCTGTGACTCAAACTTACCCGATGACCGTTCATCTGCTCCATCTGTGGATCCTCACTATTGAAAACAAAATGCCCGCTCGCTTGATTTTAAGCCCAAAAGGGACTTCGTCTGTGTGTTGCTCTCGGTGCTCATGACTTGCAAGAATTGGCGCTAACATTAGGCTCCATGGGGGATAGAATCGTCCCTGCGATGCTCTAAGAACTCCTTCTGCAGTTCCAGTTGCCTTATGTTGGGCTATGGATTCATTTATTAAGCCGAAAATAAGCATAAAAGCAATAAAGACAATATTTACAAAAACAGAGGAGCCGTCTAAGGCTCAAACAAAAAATTTCTTCAGGAAATGCCCATTTACTGGGCTATTAAAAACTTCTTCACCCTCCAAATCCTGCAACCTGTATGTGTTATTTAAGAATACTTCAGATATTTTGAAGGGACCGATCCAGAAAGCATCAAACTTGTTTTGTTTGCCCCTATCCTGCTTGGGTGCATCCCACTTAAGCACCAAATCTCCCAGCTCGAATTCCTCCTTTCTGACCTTCCTGTCAAAAGCCTTTTTGATCTTCTACTGATGACTATGAGCTATGTCCATTACCTACTCGCTGATCCGTTGCAGTTCCACCACTTGATCAATTATTCTGACCATATGGTCTGGCTCTCCTTCATGATCTTCAAAGAATTTCGCTACAGGTAAAGCGAGTTGAGTGGGAAACACAACCTCCGTCCCATAAACAAGTTGAAACAGTGAGGTTCCAAGGGACTTCTTTGTTGTCACTCAATCGGCCCATAGAGTGAATTTGAGCTTTCAATCTCAGGCCCTCTTATTGTCTTCCAATAATATTTTAATGAGTTTGATTATACTTTTATTGGAAGATTCCGCCAGTCCATTTCCTTGAGGATAATAGGGAGTGGAGTGAATTAGTGAAATCTCGAACTGCTCACAAAACTTAACCAGAGGCTTAGACTTGAAAGAAATAGCATTATCAGTGACAATTCTACTAGGATAGCCAAATTTGGCTATGATATCCTCCAAGAAGCTGATAATCACCTTGTGTGAAGCACTCATGGTGGGGGCAGCTTCTATCTACTTGGTGAAATAGTCTGTTGCAGTTAGGATCCATCTATGCTGGCCACTTGAAGGAGGATGAATTTCCCCAATGAATTCCAACCCCCACTGTTGAAAGGGTGTTGAAGCTACTACAAGCTTTAGTGGCAGAGATTTGAGCTGCTGCTTTCCTGAGAACCTTTGGCATTTGATGCAAGCTCTGACTTATCTGCAGACATCAGTGAATAAGGTGGGCCAGTAGTACCCAGCCCTGAGAATTTTGTGGGTTGTGGTCTTCCAGAAATGATGCCCCCCACAAAGGTCATTGTGGAAATCAAACATAACTTTCTCGGCTTCCTGTGGATTCAGACACCTCAAAAACACCCCTAGAGGATCTCTCCAATGCAATACTTGGTCAATAAGGAAATATCTGACCGCCTTGAGCTTTAAATCCCTCGCCTTGCTTTTTCCCATTCCATCATGAGGCTTCAACTCTTACAGAAAGTACAAAATTTCTCTGTACCAGGTTCATTCTACTAGTGATAAGCCACCCTGAAGGCTTTTGTTGGGCGACTCATCTTGTTGATTTCTTGAGCAAGCATTGATGAAGCTAACCCCCAAGGCCTTGCAATTGAATTCAACCAGCATCTTGGCTAAACCCTGCCCTTTTACCAACTTGGTGGGCTTTATCTCCAGGTCAAACTCCAGGATCTTGGCAATCCATTTACCTCTTCTCCCATCTATGTCAGGTTGTATAAGGATGTCCTTCACAGAGGATGAAGGAATGTATGCAGTCACTCTTGAGTGTAAGACATAGACTCTGAAAGATTTGAGAGCTTTCACCAAGGCATAGGCCTACTTCTCCATGATCTCATACCTGATTTTTGCATCTCTTAATGCCTTACTGAAGAAGGAAATGGGTTGTGCTCGCACTTCCTCATTTTTAGGCAATAAGACTGCTGCTATTGTATCAAAAGAAGCAAAATAAAAAATTAGTAAATCCTTGGAATAATCAGGACTAATCAGCATAGGTGCCTCAGTCAATTCCTTTTTTATTTGGACAAAAGATTCCCTGGGTTCAGTAGCCCATTTTACTTTGTTTCCCTTACTGAGCATGGTTGTGATGTGTTTCACCAACTCAACAAAATTTGAGACGAACCTCCTCAGAAAGTTAATCTTCCCTAAAAAATCCTGAACTTCCTTTTTAGACCCGGGAAGTGACAGGGTCTGAATTGCCTCTACCCTGCTAGGATCAATTCTCACTCCCTTTTTTGATACTATATGGCCTAACAACTTCCCCTCCTTCATAGAAAACAAATATTTCTTGGGATTTAAGGATAGGCCAAACCTCCAGCACTTCAAGAAAACTTTCCTCAAGTGACAGTGGTGCTCTTTATCAGACCTAGAGAAGACTGTGATGTCATCCAGATAGATCACCACAAACGGATCTTTCTCCTCGATGAAGGCTATGTCCATGGCTCACTGAAATATCGCTCCTGCATTCATTAATCCAAAAGGCATTTTGGCATACATGAATGTGCCCCAAGGAGTGGTGAAGGCTATTTTCTCTCTGTCCTCAGGCATGACTGATATTTGATTATAGCCAGAAAAACCATCAATCATGGATATCTTAGATGCACCAGTTTCCCTCTGCAATATGTGTTCCATGTTGGGCAAGGGATAGTTGTCTTTCTTTGAGCTCCTGTTCAAGTTCCTGAAATCAACACAGAGCCTGATTTCTCCACTTTTATTCCTCACCGGGACCAAATTGGCCACCCATTCAGAATATCTCAAGGGGACAATGATTTGGGCATCTAACAACTTCTTCACTTCTCTCTCTATGACAGGCAACAACATGGGATTTATCTGTCTTAGATTCTGCCTAAATGGCTTATCCTCTTCCTTCAGTGGGATCTTGTGTTCAATGATAGCTTTGTCATATGTCTTGAGGTCTTCATAGGTCCATACAAACACATTAGCGAATTCCTTTAATAACTAGATATATTCGGCCCTCTGCTCTTTGGTCAAACCACTTGACAACTTGACAAACTTAGGCTCCTCCTATGTGCCGATATTGCATTCCGCTATATCAACATCTCCACTTGAAACCCTACCCTTTACTGCCGCATCATTCCCATCGAACAGTCTTTCTAAAGGGACCAGTCCCTTCAGAATGTGATTGCTAGGCAGATGAATAATATGGTGATTAGAAATTTTATTTAAAAATACCTCAAGGTGAGGGTGACTTTCGAGATCAGGATCCTGATCAATGTGCAATGCAGAAAATTCGTCGACGGACTGAAGAAATTTTTTGATTTCAAGATCGTCTTCGAATACCTTCCAATGCTTGATATTGTCCATAATAGATGGACTATATCTTATCTCAACCCCATATTTGATCTTAGGTGGCAGAGGGATCCTGAACAGACTAGCTGAGACAACTAAGGAATCGGACAAAGTATTCTGCTCTCTTGGAATAAAAGAAATGTTGAAAGCTGAGAAGAAATTATCAATCAGGTCCCACACCTCATTTCCGTAACCCCTGAGCCGAGGAAGCTTAGCCCGATAAGCATTCCTGACTTGCTAGATTATCAACTCAACATCTCTGAACACTGCTACCTCCTCAATTCCCCTTTCTTTTGCTTCCCTCATACCCAAAACAAGAGCTTCATATTTTTCCACATTATTGGTAGCTTCAAATTCTATCTTGTATGACAGGGATATGGTTTCTTGACAAGGTGACACAAAAACCACTCCAGCGCCAACGCCTTTGCTAGAAGAAGCTCTGTCGAAGAACATTTTCCAAACAGAGGTGGTTGGAGGAGGTATCTCATGATTAAATATGAGTTTCTTTCTGATTTGAAAAGGGGCTTTAGGAGTCTCAGTGATCTGCAATAAACTAGACCCCAAATTAGTGTCAAGTGCAAAGATAGGATGATTGGTGGGGTCTACTTCGTCACTAACAATGTAGGCCAACTGAGCTTCTCTGTACAACCTCCTGTGTTCCCCTCCAAAGACTGGAATGGTGGCATATGTGAGATACATCTGTAATGTTCCTCCAAGTTTTTAAATCCAAGATCTTGATAACAACATGCCGAACTTAGGAGGAACATCAGCTACTACGATGTCCATGACCACACTATTCATTGGTAGCTGAAATAAAGAGACCACCAAATCTTTGATGAATCTAAGGAATTGCACCCTCCTTGAATCGAAAGAGTACAAATCGTGATAAGCCTTTGTCACTTCCAGTCCCAATTCTTCCATGACTATTTTGGGCATAAGGTTGTGGGAAGCTCCTGAATCCACGAGGCAATTATGCATCACCTTATCATGTATGTTCAGGGATGTGTAGAAGGGAGGGGATGAATCATCTCTATATTCTACCATGGGAACTAGGATGACGACTGGCTTTTCATCTTGAAGATTTACTAAGTCTGAGGAAGGCTGGGGGGGACTCAAATTGTAGTAGTTTGGAGAGGGACCTTTTGAAATCTTCATTTTTAACTAGTTCTGAGTGGGGTACGGGAATTCTAATTTTTTGAATTTCATGCTCAAAACTAAAGGAGGAAAGAGGCTCAGTAGCTTCCCTTACCACATAAATAGGTTCTTTGGCTGTTGGCGAAGTATTCTGAGTTTTCTTCTCTTTAATAGTTATTGTTGCAGGGTTAGCAGGTTTTTTCGCTATAAGAGGTTGATCATGGCTATCAAAATTCCCTTCTTTCTTCTTTGACCTGAGATGAAACCTGTTAGGAGTGTTGTTGGCCTTTCCCCCTTTACCCAACTCATTGACTTGATTGTTTATAAGGGATTCTTCATATATAGATTGAGTCAAATGGGGAAAAGGGAAAGTGTCTTCAATACAGTGAATTCCAGGGTCAAGCTCATCTACCTCTTCTCCTTCCTCATGAGCAACTAGGCTATTTTGGAGAGAGGTTTGAATCCTCTGATCATCTCTGTCTTTGCTCCTTTTTTCCCTGGGCAAAGCCTATGGCACATTATTGCTAGGCCTCCTGAAGACTCTGTTATCAGTATTTTGGGGATTTCTGTACATGGGATTCCCTTCTAACTCCCACCTTTCCATTCTAGCCGAAAGAAATTTTATCACTTTAGTTACGTCATCCGTCTGAAGGGGAAGGGGAGAGGAATTGGATGGGGAGGCTTTAGGTCTCTTCCTGGATATGTCTCTATCAGTCTTATTCCTAAGTCGGTCAACAACCAATATGTTAGATTCTACTTCCACGGCTGCATCTTGCATGTGAACCAGAGTAGTTGTTCTCCTTTCCCTCAATAGGAGGCAGAAATCGGGATCAAAAGCGCTAGCATAAGTGATTTTAGCAGAGGCTTCTGAGGGATTTATTTCAGTGAGGATCTTATTGTACATTTTATTGAATCTCTTAGAGAAATCAGAGACAAACTCTCCTTCCTTTCTCTTCAAAAAACCGAACTTTGTCATGTAATACATGAAGTCCTTTTTTGTCTCCCCACTATCTCAAAAAGGCATTATCCAAAGCCTCAATCCCATCAATAGATCCAGGAGGCAGGGCCCTAAACCACTTTCTAGCCTTGCCTTCAAGGCTATGGATGAAAATCCTTATCCATAAGTTTGCATGCATGATAACATGATCATCTGTAAAACTGTAAAAGGCTTCAAGGTGTTCTTCTGCAGCTATGTCCCCTTCGCCTGTAAACTTGGGCGGCTGCTTAAGGTAGCCATCTGTTGGAAGGGCATTGAGAGGCTGAGGTACCACAAGGGGAGCATACCTAGCAGCTATTATAGCCTCCATTATGGTCATGGGGGGATTTTCTCCTGCCATAGGAATATTAGGTGGAGGAGAACTCCAAGGAGAAGGAACTCGAATAGGGGATACTGGAAATGAGCTTCCAGGTGGAAGGGGAAACAATGGGGGATTCAGAGAGAAGGCTAAAGGGCTTGAGTTAGCAGATGCTTCTCTCTGTGCAGTAGCAACAATAGTAACAAGAGGAGGAGTGGTAAATCTAAGGGTGGGGAAATCTTCTGTGGTCCAGGGTCTATGCCAAGGTACAACTTCAGGGGAGAGGGGAGTGACAAGCATTTCTCCCTCCAATCCCAGACCAGGAGGGGAAAACTCAACATGAACACTTCCAAAATTCAGGAAATGGGAAACTTCAGAAAAAGGTCTGCAAGGAAGCGGAGAAGAAGAAAATGGAGTTTCTACAGAAGGAGATGGAAAATTACCTAGTTCAGCGGTGGAAGTTTCTCTTTCAGAGGCCTTTCCTTTTCTAAAAATCACCTTTGGATCAGCTTCAGGTGTAGCTAGAGGCAGCTATGGATGGGACCGCGTGTGTCTACCTCTAGAAGCCACAACTAAAACAACAGGTTCGCCATAGTGGAGTCGTCACAATGGAGTCACCAGGTGCATAGTATAAATCTCGTAGGGCTCTGCTACTTGATGCACCTTCAAAATCAGAGGCTCGATGTCGTTCAATCCCAGGGAAAATTTTCAACTTCATCCCCGACAACGGTGCCAGAATTGTTGACATCAGAAGTCACTCCTGGATTGCGGCAGGAGTAAGCCTGAGGCCCATCAGTTTAAATGTCACGATTTGTTGATAAAGGGTGATGGATGGAAGTAAACTTGGAACAATATCATTCTAACTCAGAAACTAGGCCAGGCATGCACAAGCAGATGAGGTCTTGATTCAATTTCAGGTAGTAAGTTGTAATAAAGGCAAGTAGGAGAAAGACTTCTGTGAGGAAATGTGAAGGGTTGTTGTAGGCATCGGGCTTCCAACATCCTGTAGAAGAAAACTTTGAACACAAGAACCTCTTATATTCAAAAGAAAAAACACTAAAAGAACATAACAACGTTATAACAAATCCTTTATCATAACACAGTCACGACGATTCATGTGAATCATTCAGTCATGAACTCTTTTAGTATGAGATAGAAACAAGATGAAAAAGAGAGTTGCCTTAATTAAACAAGGAAATTCCATATACAGATACATAGCCAAGAAAACTAGTGCTTCATTAAAACATTACAATCAGGAGCTCTACTCTACCATCCATCCTTACAAAAATACAAAAACTGAGTATATATGCTCAGAGCAATTCACCCCCTTGCAGCAGGAGGGTAGATGAGACATTGAAGTCTAACTTAGCGTACGGAGGTTCTTCTGATCAGTCGAGGACATCAGATCGACATGGCTCATTTAGGAAAACCTGCACACAGGACGATCTTGGGCAGACTGCCTGCCAGAACCTCCATGCCCTGCATTCATGGCTTGAGTTGAGGTCTCAATCACCTGCTCAATATTCATTAGCTACTTTTTCCATGGAGGGTGGCCGAGACTGAAAACATAAAGAGAGACCTCGTGTCCTTTGAAGTCCAGGTAGCCGAAATGCTGAAATGACTCCCGGGTGCTTTTCGCATTTCGCGTTTCGGGGTTTCGGAATGCAGTGGAAGTGAGAGACACCATGTCCTTTGAAGTCCCAGTAGCCGAAATGCCGAAATGGCTCCTGGGTGCTTTTCACATTTTGCGTTTCGGGGTTTCAGAATGTAGTGGAAGAGAGAGAGACCCCGTGTCCTTTGAAGTCTCGGTAGCCGAAATGCTGAAATGGCTCATCATTTCATGATTTTGGCCATAAGATATGAGTTCATGCGCCAGACCTCGTGCAATTCTATGACTCAAACTTACCCGATGACCGTCGATCTGCTCCATCTGTGGATCCTCACCGTTGAAAACAAAATGCCCGCTCGCTTGATTTTAAGCCTGAAAGGGACTTCTTCTGTGTGTTGCGCTCGATGCTCATGACTTGCAAGAATTTGCTCTAACAGGTTTGATATCCAATTTGTTTTCCATATTACTGAGGGTCAAATTGTTGGTTAGTTTTTCTTCTAGCTCTTTAATCCTATCTCTCAAGTTGTGATTTTCTTCAACCCCTCCTTCTTGGGTTGATTGTTTATGTTTTTCCATTTC
>ML814409.1:34416-47040 GCA_009831015.1 Picea engelmannii | reverse complement strand
GTTAGGAGTTTTAATTTACTATTTAAATCCTTTAAGAAAATGTCAACTTTACTTTTGTCAAAGCGCAAATTCCTTTGATTATCATAATTCTCTTCAATGGTACTCCTATGCATGGAAAATTTTAGAGTTAGGGTTAAAGGTTTGTGATCAGAGTCAGGCTCATGGTCATTTAAATGGTCAAAAGTTGTTATTTGGTTAGAAACGAGGATATCAGATATCACATAATCTACAACACTACTACCTAGCCCATGAATACAGGTCATTTGGTTGGAGTTTGGCCACTTCATTACTCCATTGCAAATTATTAGGTCTTGAGAGCTACAGAGCTTGACCAACTCAGTACCAAACAAATTCTCAATTAGGTCTTGAGAGCTTCTTTTGTAGCTATTAGATAAAAACTAATTGGATAATCTTGAATATTATAGGCTTTTCTTGTTTTAAAAATAATCTTAGATATTATAAGTTTTTCATGTTTTAAAAAAACTTGAAATAAGATATTATAGATTTTCATGTTTTAAAAATAATAATGATAAATATTTTTATTAATATTATCATTTTAAATTTTAAAATTTAAAATTTAAATTTAATATAAACAAGAATTACCTATATTTTTATTAATGTTCTAATTTTATATTTAAAACTAATATTGTTATTAATTTTAAATTATTCTTAATAATATTATTAATTGTAAATGATTCTTACATTTAATATGTACCCCGTTTGGAAGAGGTGACTATACAATAAAAGTCTCCTTCCAAACATAGTCTTTAATGGGAGTGCGTACCAGCCATTAATGAAAGGGAAGGGTATGTTGAAAATGGGGGCAGCTATGAATTAATAGCCCGAACTTGAACTATCCAGAATGGAAGTTTTCTGAACGTTCATTGGCCACGCTGATTCCGAAAAGACCGTATGATGTACCTTCTTTCTCTTCCTTTTGCGTAATATATAATAAACTATAAAATCCACTACTTAAATTATAATAAATGGAGGGGTATATTTATGCAGTTTTTTTTCTTTCCATGTGATAATTTGGTATTTGCAGTGGCCGTTTCAAAGTACCAGATAGATGGAGGCAAGTTTGGAATTTGATGTCTTATAGGACGTTTTTTTGGTTTTTAGATGTATTTGATACGTGGATACAAAATCTACACGTCAAAATTTACCTATATAAAAAATCTCAACCCGTCATAAATTTAAGGTGCTTAGTTTACTGTAGTGTGTCATCTACCTAGGCCTCAGTGAACATGGGTTGGGAAAAAGTTTGTTGAAGAATTAAATATAACAATAAACAAAATTTAATTAGTTTTAGACTCCCAATCCTTGAAATTTAATTAGTCCATAATCTTAGTTCACATAAACTGTTAATAGTTAATTGAATATCCATTCATTGATAAAGAATTTGACACTCATGAATTTGGGGTAAAACTAAAATGACGAGTATGAAAAACAAATGATCGTCATCAAAATTTCACTTGACAGGTAAGATAAATTTGAAATTCCAACCCTGGATGAAAGAAAATAGTGGTTTTGCAAAACCTGTCAACATATTGAGAGATATTCTACAAAAGCTAACACTAAGATGCATTCGACATAAAAATGATAACATGTGTACATAAAGACATTAAAATAATGATAACATATGTCAATGAAGACATTAAATGAGGGAAAGAGGAAAAAATGTTAGACATTAAAAAAATGATAACATATATGTACGTGAAGACATTAAATGAGGGAAAGAGGAAAAAATGATAACATATATACATGTGAGTAAAAAAAATTCAAACCATAAAAATGATAACATATGTACGTGAAGACATTAAAATAATGATAACATATGTAAATGAAGACATTAAATGAGGGAAAGAGGAAAAAATGTTAGACATTAAAAAAATGATAACATATATGTACGTGAAGACATTAAATGAGGGAAAGAGGAAAAAATGATAACATATATACATGTGAGTAAAAAAAATTCAAACCATGAAAATAAATGAGTAAAAAATTATAACATATCAACTTTAAAATGTTTAAATAAAGAGATATACTTTTGAATATAGTTGATTAAAAAAATTAGAACCATGAAAATAAATGAGTAAAAAATTATAACATATCAATTTTTATGAAAAAAAATTAATAACCGTAAAAATGGTCAAAAAAGAGATATACTTATGTATATATTATAGTAAAAAATTTGTAATAACGATAAAAATGGTCAAACAAAGAGATATATTTTAGTATATATTATATATTTGATTAAAAAAATTCAAACCATGAAAATAAATGACAAAAAAATTATAACATATCAACTTAAGAGAAAGGAATCCAAACATAACTTTCTCATAAGAAATATACCGCTCATAACCCTAATAACTACTAAAATGGTCAAATAAAGAGATACACTTTTTTTAATAACCACTAAAATGGTCAAATAAAGAGATACATTTTTTTAAATGTATTTGTCATTGATACACTTTTTTTAATAACCACTAAAATGGTCAAATAAAGAGATACATTTTTTAAGAGATACATTTTTTAAATGTATTTTTCAATGACATTCAAACAAGGTATATAGCATGAGTACAATTGAATGAAAAAGAAATTAAGAGAAAGGAATTCAAATATAACTTTTCCATAAGATATACACTGTTCATAATCTTAATAAGTGTTGATTAATTGGGTTAGTTGTCATTGATGTCAACCCTTGAAGAAATTCTGGTAGCGAATTTTGGTAGCACAAAGGTTTGGGTAATGAACCCAAATTTGTTTGATGTATAATGGTATGAGTTTTGATATATTTGTAGGTAAGACTATTTTAGATGGATAGTACATGTCATGCCATTTCTAGTGGTATGTGGAACGTCATATAACTCATCACAGTTTGAGAGTTATGGCCTTATGAAGTTGAAGGACCCTCATATGATTGGCTTGAAACCCCAAAAGGTCAAAGAAGTCAAAGTGCTTGCAAAGAAGAAATTATTTAAATAATAAAGTGAAGTGACAAAGTCAAAGAGGATTATTTAAATAATAAAATAAAGTGACAAAGTCAAAGAAGATTATTTAAATAATAAAGTGAAGTGATAAAATCAAAGATGATTATTTAAATAATAAAGTGAAGTGACAAAGTCAAGGAGGATTATTTAAATAATAAAGTAAATAGAGAACTTTCTAATTATGGAAAGTGGTTATAAGAAGGTGAACCCTAAAATGAGGAAAAAGGGTTAAGTGGTCAAGTGACTATTGGATATATGGACAAGTAGAAAATTGGGAAAAGTTGGACATAGGTGACTATGTGGACAAAGTGGCATAGAAGATGCTTCTAAGAAAGCTACTTGGAGAGTATAAATAAGAGGCAAGACTCTCTCATTTTAATCACACTTGAGCATATTGAATATCTACAGGGGATTGAGGTAACCAAAGGATATGTAAGCCGAATTTCAGAGGGAAGGTGAAGTAAAGAAGGCCAAGATTCAAGGGAGGATAAAGGTTGTTGATGATGTTTTTTAAGGTATGTTATTTACATGTCATCTCACCATTTTTGCAATAACTTTTTTTTTAGAATGATTCAAACCGCGAAATTGGGAATCCATTGAGGAAACATATACAATTAGTTGTGGTATGAATTTTATCTTGTGGATCGTTGTAGTTTTGGAGTTACACTCCGTGGAAAATAGGGTTTGTGGCTAGTCCTGAAACTAGTCTAAAACAGGTGTTTCGAGTAAAAATGTCATAAATTCTTCATAACAAATCCAAATTCAGTAAGAACAAATGTGTTGGTTAGAGTACAGCCTTTAGTATTATGTGTAAAATTTCCAGATCCATAAAACAAATATTCGGTGTGGGGCACACTCTACAAGTTCTCTCTCTAGAATAAGCCAGAATTCAACAAGGTATGCCATTTTTTCTATAACTCCTTTTCTGAGAGGTTCAAAGTAGTGAAACCTAGAGGAATTGCACAAAACGCATTGAAGAACATTGTGTACTATTTTCAGATCTTTATTCATTAGAGGTACATATTTATGATTATTTCAAGTTAGGGTTGTTGACTAATCTAAAACTAGTCATGTGAGACTAAAGTAAAGTTTGATGAAAATGTTAGTTTCTTGTTGTTAAAGTTAAGGAAGGTTTGCAGGTTGAGGTACAGGTTGGTGCATGGTTGATTCACTTGTTTATGGTACAATTTGATTAAAGGTTGTTTGGTATAGGTTGGTGCATGGTTGATGCACTTGTTTATGGTACATGTTGATTACAAATTGAGGTATAGGTTGATGCATGGTTCAGGTTATTGGTACAGGTTGTTTGGTGCAGGTTGATTGGTACAGGCTTACAACAATATATCTCATAGTGATAGTGTGACAATGGTTCCATCATTCTACTTATCCGTCAGGGCGGTTGGATGGGGCAATGACAGGTGGTTGTAGCCACCTTCTGGTTGTAGCCAGAGAACATAGGGGGTTGTAGCCTCCTTCTGGTTGTAGCCAACGAATTGGGGAGTTGGAGCTTCCCTCAGGTTGTAGGCTGAGAAACTAGGGGGTTGGAGCCTCCTTCTAGTTGTAGTTGGAAAACAAAGGAAGTTGGTGCTTCCAATGAATGTAATTCTTCAAGACATATAAGAAAAAACATTTTGTGGTTTTCTCCCACTTTGGGTTTCCACGTAAAAACACTAGTGTACTGTGTATGTGTATGATTGTTCATTTGTTCATTGTTTATTTACTCTGCAAATATTGGATGATAATGCTACACTGATATAACACTTGCATTATATGGTTAAAAAGGATTAGATTGCTCTATTACTGATTCACCCCCCCTCTCAGTAATCCAACAATAACCACTAAAATGGTCAAATAAAGAGATACACATTTTTTTTAATGTATTTTTCAATGACATTCAAACAAGGTATATAGCATGAATACAATTATCTTGTGGCAACTTTTAGTGTTGTAATTAAGAAAGTATTAATATTGTTACTGTAATGCAAATGATGTTGTTATTGTAAATTTATGTAAATGATGTCGTGTTATTGCTAAAATATAGAAATAGTTTTTAAAGACATCTTCATTCCCTTAATAAATTTTAAAGTGATTTTAAAATAAAAATTAATTAAAAAAAAACAAAGCTAAAGACATGTTTTATGCAAAATAAATACATAAATAAATTTAGTAGCGTTTTAAAATATTTTTAATATAAAATTTTATTTGATTTATTACAAAATTCAAAATGTTATGTAACTTACTGGTATTTTCATACTAAATACTCAATTGGTACGAAAGTCTAAATATTTTTATAATTCATTGAGCAAAGCTAGTGATTCAAGTGGATATGGGATTCTCTATCTTCTTGGTATTTTCTGTACATTTTTTTAGGGTCACATACTTCTAGGGCCGTTTTGAGGCCCTAAAGGATGTTTTTTGACATTCAGGGGGAGGGGAGGGAAGAGTGGGCCGGGGGGAACATGGATTATCATGGTATTTCCTGGCCCCAACCAAAATTAGTAATCCTTAGATAGTTCTTTCCAACGATCTATCATGTGCCCCAAACTAACTGCAAAATTTGCGCCCTTGGGAAGTTTACATATATCAACTAACTGTCGTGGGGCCCAAAATAATTTTGGTGTTTCCTCTTCTAGGGTTAGGGTTTCTTTCATTTTGTCTTTTAGGATTCATGATTAAAAGGCCCTTTTAGACCTCTTTGTAACCATCTTTTTGTGAGTGAGCGTAATCGACATATCTTTCTCATCAAAGATAAACTACCACCATTCTAGCCAGTTTGTGTTCTACAAAATTCTGCTATTTTATTCATTAACAAAAGTTGGATTTCATTGTATTTATATGTTCTATATTATAGTTTTGTTTGTGTCTTATTTCATTCTCAATATAATCTATATTAGTGGTATCAAAAAAATCTTCTCCTTGTTATTTCTTGGTGCATGTCCCCTACGAGGTCAAGATATAGAGAGTTGGGTCTCAAACTAGTTTCACTAGGGGATGACCTCTCTCACCGACCCAAGAAAACTCCCATGATGGAACAAAAGAGAGAGGATGGAGCAACAGATCCTTTCAAAATGTTGTTTGAGGAATCCCTCACACAACAACGAAACACGATTATGGACAATTTTGCACAAATCCTTCAACAAATGTCGATGGCAGGTAAGGAACCTTCAACAAGAATCCATTTTTATTAATTTTTGAAGGTGCGACACTGTTCAAGGTATAAGTTAACTTTGATATCCCATTATTTGCAGGCCAAATAGATGCATATGATTTGGAGAAATCGTTGAATCTATTAGAAGGGTATTACTATGTTCAAAAAATTTCTGACACTAAAAACATCTCCTTCTCTCTCTTTAAATCCCTCCCCCATGTCAAATATTGGTGGAAATGTTACTGGGAGAGACATAACGAAGATGAGTCTATGGAATTCGGGACAAGACCCACTTGGGTAGCCTTTATTGATTCCCTCAAGGAGGAGTTCTACCCTGTCAGAAACTATGATGACCAACACATGAGATGGATGACTTTGTGTCGGAAAAGAGACCAAACGGTGTCAAAGTACACTAACATATTCCATTCCTCACGCTCAAGGTTGGGTGTCAGAGACTCTGTGAAGCACTAGGTTCTAAAGTATCTAAAGTAACGCAGTGGCCTACACAGGTACGACAAAAAAAAAATGGATTTCTTAGACATCTCCTCACTGGGAGTCGCTTATCGGCATGTTGTCAAAATCGAGCAGAACTTTAAGCAGTTGAATAAGTAGGAGTTCAGTTTTACAAATTCCCAACAATATAAGGATGGAAAAGGTGGCCCTAAATCAATACAGAACAAGGGATAGATCAAGGAAAGACAACCTCAATACAACCGATACAATTCGCAGACAAAGAAGGGTAAAAAGAAGACAAATAAGGACACTGGAAAATGGTGTGAGTTCCACAAAATCCCCTAGCACAACATTATTAAATGCCCCTCAAAACAACGATTGTTGGTTGAGATTAAAGAAAAAGAGTTGGACCCCGACTCAGACTCTAATTAGAAGAAGGATAAGGGAAAGAAGATCATTGATGTGGAGCCTAGTGCTACCATCACATCCATAAAGATCCAACCAAACAAGTCAAAGGAGGTTGAGGAAGGGGAGCACCTCTTCCATTCACAAATGTGGGTGAAGGGAACCCCACTACATTTCATTGTTGACAAAAGGAGCCAAAAGAACCTGATCTCTTTGAGGTCATCAAGAGATTGAAGCTACCAATAATGCCACACCCCCAACCATACACCATCAGTTGGTTGAGCCACGGAGGAGACCTTCACGTCATCCAAAAGTGTCACCTATCTTATGGCATCGAGCCCTTCAAAATTGAGGTACTGTGTGATGTTTCCCCACTTGAAATTTGTGATGTTCTTTTAGGAAAACTTTATAAGTGGAAACTGTTAGCACTAGGAATCACCCTTATATTGCAGGGAGGATAAGCCCAATACTGATCAGATTATCTATAAATGTAAATGAGTGTTTAAAATTTCAAATGGACGAGACTCAGGATAATAATGTTTTAACTCAGAAATCTGGGCTAGCATGCACAAGCAATTGAGGTCTTGATCAACTTCAGTTAGTGAATGGGAGTAAAAGTGAATAGAAGGAAGTCTTTGGTGAGGGAAATGTAGAGGTCTTCTATTGACATCGGGTTTTCAAGCAACCTAAGGAGGAAAAACTCAAACACAAGATCTTCTTGAATTCAAATTTTAAAGAACACTAAAGAACATCATAACAGTACTATAATCAAACATCCATCATAATACAACTATAACAATCTCATGTGAATCTCATGTGAATCATTCAATCATGAAAACTTCAGTATAAGAGGCAACAAGATGGAACAAGAGAAACTAACTTATATTAATAAAAAATTATCAAGTCAAGTACATAACCAGAGAACTAGTCTGCTTAATCAAAATATTACAATAAGGGATCCCTTCTCAACCCTTTGAACCCTCTAAATCATTTGGAATATCTATTTATAACAAAAAAGGGAAGGAAACAACTAGAGGTGTGAGTTGGCCTTCCTCCCATAGGATTCTCCAAATCAGTTATTCAATCTAACACCTGTACTAACAGCTATTTAACAAACTGCTATTAAAAAGGAAACATGTTGGCAACCAATCCAACAAAATTTAACTGACATTTTCTTCCTTGATGTGCATCCCTTTCCTGCAGGGGTTGTATGTTGTCATCATGTTGCCACCTATGATCTTAGTTCTTCTCCACATCATCATTCACCCAAAAGAGTGATAAACTCGAACCCCTTGATTCCATGTGCTAGTTTGTAGTGCCATTCAGTAGCACGTTGGATAACGAGTTTCTGTAGTGCCCTTGCAAAATACTCTGCACATTTCGTAGCGCAGATCCAAAACAGGCCTGCAGTTTCTATAGCGTCGATCCTGTCTATTATTGTGTGAAATTTGGTAGTGCCACCCTTCAAATCACCTCTATGGAATTGGTAGCGCCATCACTGAAACGGTCCTACATAATTGGTAGTGCCCATCATCAAAACAAATTTGGTAGCACCACTGTGACACAACCCTGCGGAATTTGTAGCGCCACCATTGAGTTTATCTTAGGAGATTCGGTAGCGCTCCTATGTACTTCGACTAGGATCTTGTGTAGCACTTTAGGTAGCGAAATGGAAGGACATGCTATATAGATGATTCCGCAGCGTGATAGAACTACAAAATGTTTGTGATCTTTCTGTATTATGCGAATAATATTTTGGAAAGAACAAAAACTTGAGCTGATAAGTTAGGAGCCTGTAGATGCCTGTATAAGTGGTAAAAATGATACCTCCTTGATCACTTACTCTTGCAAAAATAGGCCACTCTAAAAAATGAAGCTTATACCCCCCAACTATTTCATCAACCTAGCACTCCTCCTTGTTGAAAGAGAGCTACCTTTTATCACATCAACATGTTTTTCTTTTGCAGGGGTGGTTTTCTTGACTGTAGGTGTGCTCTTCTTCTCTACTGTTTCCTCTCTTTCAATGGCAACTTCTACCAAAACATTCAAGTTCCTCTGAGCCAATTCATCCTTGAAGTGTTGCAGTTATGCCTTGATTTTTCTATTTTGAGACTGGAAGCCTCTGTTTAGCATGTAGAGGTTATTTAGTTGCTTATGGAGAGGCAGGGCTCTTCTAGCTGAATTTTTTTCCAAATCAAGGGTGTTTTTGTAATTATCCATAAGCTCCTTAACATTTCTTCTGTCTTCCAAGCCTTCTACTTTCAAACGAGCAACCTCCTTCCTAGCCTCCCTGAGTTGTCTAATCAATCTTTTGAATGTGTGATTTCTAGGTGGAGTGTTGATGTTGATAACCTCAACAGGCTTCTTCATGTCTTCACCTTCATATTTCTACTACACAGGGGCTCTGCCTATCACCTCAATAGGCTTCTCAATTCCTTGGCCCTTATCTTCTTTTTCTTTAGAATTGAAACCTTGGGTAGGACTTGTGCTTCAACAACCTCCTTGAGAGTTGATGATCTAGTAAAGGGCTTCCTGAATTTTGTGCTAGTTGTTGGAGAAGGTGAAGAGAAATGCAATTTTCTTCCTTTCTTGGTTGTGGCTTTAGTAGATGAAGGGACCTCTTCCAATTATAGCGCAGGAGGAGGTGAAAAGTCTCTCTGTGGAGAATGATAAGCCTCCCTCTCTATTTCTTCCATTTCCTTGATCACCTCTTGGTCCTGAGTAGGGGATTTGCTCTTTCTTTTCTTGCTGGAGAAGTACTAGTGGATGGAAAAGGACTTTGCATCTTTGACTAAGGATTTGAATCTATGTCCAACTTCATGTGATCATAAACAATGAATTGTTCATATGGAATTCTCCTCTTCTTCAATTCTTCCAAGACCAACATCTTGATCAATCCAGAGTGAAAGAAACTAGTGTCCACAACCTTGGACTTGGCTTGGACTCTATCATACATTTTCCCCATGCTCCTCAAAAAGTAGAAAGGGATATTCATTTCGTCTTTACCAGTAAAATGAAAAAAAATCCTTATATGGTACTATTATAACATATTAAACCTTCCCTCACATGTGAAGTATCTCTGGATGATCTTCAACATCTTGTCAAAATATTCAACTAGATGACTTATAGGCACTCCCTTGGACAAGTTGTCAATCTAATAATTTGGTTTGAGGAAGTCCTTGGAGAAGGAAGCATTTAAAGTCACGGATTTAAACCATTTCTCCCCCGGTGTTAGGAATCCTTGTGGCTGTTGCAATAGAGGCTTCAGACAACTCAAGCTCCAGATCTCCTACTTTAGTCTTAAGGCCATCAAAATGTAATGAAAATTTCCTTGCCACTTTAGGATTTCCTCTCTGCATGTTTTGGAAAAAAGAGAGGCAACCCACCCTTTGAAAAACTTCCCTAACCATTGTCTCTGAATCAAATAAGTGCATGTCTGAGGGTTCAGTTCTGACCACAGTTCCTCCCTTGTGAGATTTCTTCTTTTGAGGTGTCTCCATGGATCAAGATGAGGGATCAAAGGCTATGGTGCAGTGAATTTTTTTGGGAGAAAACGGAGGAAGACTTCAATGGGAGAATGACAGTGAACAATCAATACTCTTTCCTACAATTCTCCTCTAAATCACCCTGTTTTGACAGAACATTGTTTTGATGGATTTTCAAAGGAAAGAAATGCGATTTTCCCTCCCCTTACTGTCTGTAGATCTCAAACTGAAGAATGATAATATATTGAAAGGAAAACTACTACAATGCTCTTTGAATACCTGACAAATAACACTCCAATCCAAATAGTAGAGAAAACAAGGGAAATGTAGCGAGGTTTCAACAACGTTTTTTGGTAGTGCAACACACACACAAGGAATAAGTGTTTGCACTGGCAATAAACACTTGGGAGAAATATGAATTGGTGTCTTGATAACTAAAAACCAGGTGTGGTGGTTGCAAGTCTGTGAGAGGGAAATATGGATGGAGAGGGATGGAGGGAGCAATTTGCAGAAACGGTCGCTACCAAAACTTAGGCAACAACTATCACAAGAATTCGTTATGCAATGGTGGGAGCTCACGGAATACCTGGAGGACTAATGAAAATTTGAGGCTATGAAACTGGTTAGGAAACCACCACCACCACCTCAGCTTCCAAAAATGACTTAGCAGTTGATCCCGTAGCATTGTCTGCAACTGGTCTGAACTAGTAGTTTCAGCAGCACCGAGTTTGAGAACATTCAAATATTTGAAACCATTAGCAAACTCATTAAAACCAAATATTTGAATACATATTTTAATGAACCATGGTGTTGAAAACAAGGTATAAAATGAACTTAGCGAAATGATGACGAATAATGGAAAGGAATAAAGGACAAGGAGTGCGCTACGGAAACTCCTTATGAGTTGGCAACGGTCTTTTTCAAAAAGGATGATTTGACCACCTTTAATCAGACATAGGGACAACATGGCAAGGATATAAATGTATGAGTGAAAAGAGTGACATGTTAAGTCATGTAGGTCATGGGATGGGTTAGGCTTGGTGTCAAGTCATGAGGTGAGTCAAAACCATAAGCCATAAATTGAACCTAGGCTAAAAATCTATGGGAGGGCCAAAAAACAATGAGCCAACACTCAAGCCTTTATTTGTTCAAGCTAACCTAAGTAAATCACACTAATAAAATAAATCAAATTTGAAGTCTAAAGGCTTAAAAACTTAAAAATAAGGGTTAAAAGACCTAAGGCAACTTAGTGTGATAACAAAAACGTCATGTTGTTTATGAGTCTCGACATTGTAGTTTCATTATCACTCTGGGGGGTCATCTCTACAGGGTACCCAAGGTAGTTCTGACTACTGCAATTTCATTGATCCCAAAACTATAGTGTTGAAAAGTAATCTCATAGACTACGAAGATTGTCCTCTTCATGATTTGGTCAGAACGAGAACAAAAGGTCACTACGACCACCAAAACTTCAACACAAGGTCTCTCTACACAACAAAAATAGGTGGACAAGATTGTAGTGAGATACATAGACCTTATGCTTCACCTAAAGGGTTTCCTCTGCACTGCCAGGTCAAACATCCCATTGATTTGAAAGTTGGTGCTCCCTTTCCCAATGGTCCAATATACAGATGCTTCCTTTTGGAGAATGAGAAAATAAAGTGTCAAATTCATGAGATCATCTGCAAGGGCCACATTCATCCAATGTTAAGAACCAAAGACTGAATACAAAATAACCACAATAGATATAAAAAAAAAAATGCAAAATCTCATGTATTACTATATCAAACCTTTGAGGTAGGGCAACACCGTACAATGGATCCTATTATGGAAGGAATCCTCTCCTGTTCACTTGCCTCTTCGAGGGGGCATCCTCCTATTGAGCTACTACTCCAAATACAATATTTCTCTTCATGTCTCATTACATTGTTTGAACCCTTTTATATAGTGCTACAATCACCTAAGAACATTCTAGAGGAGGAATCTTCTAGAAGTAGAACCTTCTAAGAAGTCCTCTTACATTTATTATATCTAATTACATTTATTATATCTAACTACCATAGTGGGCCTTATTTAATAATATAGTGGACCTAGTCCACCTTACATTGAATGACCTCCACTATTATCACTATGGGCCCTC
>ML814409.1:15598-27334 GCA_009831015.1 Picea engelmannii | reverse complement strand
ATGATGATGATTAACATCCATGATGCAATATCATCGAACAATAAAATCAAGAATTGACCACATGGGTCAATAACCATTTACCAAGGGAGTTGGTTCCCTAATTTCTGATTTAAATTTGTAATAAATACGAAATGTCTCTGGAAGAAATTTTCGTTGAGCTTGTTTGTTAAGTGTCAAGTTGTCATGATAGGTGTTAAATCTGTTGCTAAACCTTAAGAACAAATATCTAGTTTAGACATTTGTTGAGATAACTTGAGATTTGTTTGTTTTGTGAGCTATCTGAGGGCTCATGATGTATTGGATGTTTTGGTAAGAGTTATAAGCTAGCAAAGTGTGAAGTGAGATGAAGGTCGAACAAAGAGTTGTGCAAAAGAGAATTGTGTGGAGTGATTTTTGTGTTGCATGTTTAAGGTCTGAGTGACCAAAAGAGCCCATATAATTATGATATGTTTAATTGAGATCTCCAATTCTGTGTGTGTTAATTTGTGGGTGTATGCCTTTGACTTCATTATGTATCTTGTCGCATGGGAATTTTAATGTATTCCTTACAGGAAAGACCATCCATATTTAATTCCAACCAAATTATAAAACTTTGGGTAAAAGTATATTTCCTGAGTATTTGTCTTCGTAGGAATAGACAATCATGATTTGGTGCAGTGGAATCACCCCTTAAGGATATGTGACACATCAGTCTTGTTTGTTGAGTTCTGCACGCAGAGTGACCTGGGACATATCCTGTCGGTATTGTTCATTGATGCTTCCACGTAGATGTATATACACACATAGTGGTGTTTCTACGTAGATTCATTTATGATAGAGCACAATATAGCACTGTAGGAATAGGGAATTCGAATGCATGTTCATGTTGATCAGAGTCCAGATAAACAACTCGAATGTTAGCTGCTGACAAAGTATTGAAAACTCTGTGATCATGGGTTGAAGTTGGTGGTTCACACCATCATTTTTGGTATTAGAGTGGTATTATATCTAAGGAATTATGCCACCTAGGCAAGGAGCAAGAGATAGGAATGTGGTGATTGATGAGTTACGCTACGAGCTAAGGCGCATCCAGCAAAGGATGGAGGCCATGGAGAAAACTCAAAGGAGAGAACCTAACATAGGAGAAGTTAGTGAAAGTGAATATACAAGCTCTAGTGAGGAAACAAAAGGAGCTCCAAGAGGAGAAACAACAGAGGAATAACGAGTGAGATTGGTCACAAAGGTGGGATCCCAGCCTAAAATGGAAGCGCCCATGTACGAAGATAATTTAAATGTTGTTGGATTACTTGAATAAATAAATTCCATGGACAAATATTTTGATTATGAAGAGGAAGATGAGGAGAAGAAGGTGAAACATGTAGTCACTAGGCTAAAAGGACATGCGACGCTATGGTGGGATGAATTGCAGAAAAATAGAAAGAGAAAGGGGAAATGGCAAGGGCTTGCAATTGGGGCAAAGGGGGAATGATAAAATGGGTAGAGTTTCTTTGCTCTCGTGCTTCCCCTTGAAATGGGACCCCAACCCCTTCTTTTATAGGCCAAAAGTGATAGTAACGGTTGGGTTAACTGGCTATGGGCGGTCAAACGGTTAAGTAATGGCCCAAAAACCAGTATCCTATGCAATTTCCATTTTTTGCAATATTCTGTGAGTGTACGCGGGTTGTAGTGGGGAAGCAAGCATGTGTAAGAAGGAAGTAGTGGTGCAGGGAACGTATACCTTCAAAACAATGATTTTTAGAAGAGCTTGTTTAGTGATGGCTTGGCAAAGATAGCAAGTTAGATGGCTTGATGCCAGGTATGCATGTCTGGTGCAATTTAGGGTTATAACAGATGATGCCAGGGATTCTCGAGATATCGATATGTATCGTTTGAGCAATGGTTGTCATATTTCCTTTAGCGTAAACAAAGTGCGCAGACAAAGGATTGATAGGACAAGCCTTATCTCCAGTCATAGTCAGAGTGAATTCACCTGCTTCAATTCTTCTTAACTCAAGGAGGAAGTAAGATCTGTGATGAAGATCATCCCAGGGTCTTTCTGGACTAGTCATTGCCTCAATAATCGCCTCGTCTGAGGGCAAGACTAAGTATAAAGATTCAATATCGACGAGGGAACCTTGAGCCCAAGTAGGCTTGAGAACCAGATCTAAATCTTGTGCGGGAGTCAGATCAGAGCCAACAAAAGCTTGTTGAACTATAGAGTACGCAACTTCTGTCACAGACAAAGGCATGGCCACGCCATGGTGCCCTGTCCCTTCCATCGTAGTTGATGTGGAAGGAAGAGTCCATGGATCGTTAAAGTAAGTCATGCGAAATGACGAGATTTCAAAGATTTCATTCCTAGGCTGGTCGGGGACAGCCGATATGCAGTGGACATTGCCGGTCAGAGGTGGGTAATCGAAAGTACCCATCAAAGGTGGGTACAAACCAACCCCTATTTTGACATTGTCGGGCTGAGGTTTATGAATCATTGGGATCGTGGATACCCCTGATGAAGGGTCAGGACGGGAGAAAGATAACTGATCAATGGACACGATCCAACCCTCGTGTGGAAACAACAAGACCCAGAAAACTATCGTGACCACTGCTTGCATAGCATAGGTCCAAATCCTTCCTAACAAGAGATTGTAGTCGAGAGATGCATCAACCACTTCAACCTCGACGCACACGATCTTCCCCCCTAACTGCATGGGAAAAGAGGGGATGATTCCATGTGGTCGAAACGAACGACCATCGAAAGTGGTAAGGAGAGTAGGTGACAGAGACAAAATGGGTTGGTCAATGGCCTTCTAACATGCCAAAGACATCACGCATGTCAAGGTGCCCTCATAAACCATCGTGCAGAAAATGTTCCAAGTCAAATTTTCTGTGATGTAAGCCACTACTATCTGAAACGCTACGTTGTAAGGAATATGAGGTTTTAAGTCGGTCGTATCAAGCATGATCATTCCCGGATTATAAGTCTCAGTAGATCCTAAGGCGGCTAAAAAAGCCTTTCTCTGGGAAGAGCAACTCTAGAGGACTTCCAAAGCAGACATTGCACAAGGGGTTTGTGACAAATCCTCCACCACAAAGTAGTTATGGGCGGCCCTTGGGTTTGGGTTGTGGGAAGCTTTCTTGAACGCACCTTTTGGGATGTGTGTCATTGTTTCACCCAACGTCTTCTAAATATGGAGAGGAAGAGAAGGGTTTTTGGCTTATTTACCCTTCTCAGAGGTGTTTGGAATTCTGTAGCCTCTTTTCCTAGTTGTTATTTCAATGCTACCTTTCATCATGTACACATTCGCGAATGAAGGATTACTCGCAGATGAAGGGGGTCCCGGAATTCCCCCTTCCGTGCTCGAAGAGGCTTGAGTTAAATTTTTCCCATGTGAAAATGGGTTCGTTAACATGGCAGGCTATTGCTGTGCCAATAACTTCTGGGCCTCTGCAAGCCGAGGGCACTAATGAGTTAGGTGGTCTTCCTTGCAAAGATTACATGGATACTTTGACTTCTTCTTTTCAGTGTTTCCCCCGCAAGAATTATCGGTAGGTTTCTTATCCCCCTTACCCTTCTTTCATTGTTTCTTCTTTCCTTTAGGCTGTTGGGTGGCCTTTAGGTTTGTTGATTGC
The DNA here is from genome assembly GCA_009831015.1 of Picea engelmannii. Classification (NCBI taxonomy): domain Eukaryota; kingdom Viridiplantae; phylum Streptophyta; class Pinopsida; order Pinales; family Pinaceae; genus Picea; species Picea engelmannii. The sequence goes on along the minus strand of ML814409.1, from coordinate 23,725 downwards.
ACACTGTGTACATCCGACTTTTGGGTAGGGGGAACAACCAAACCAGTGGTCTGGCTGGCCACTGTCTATTGTATCGACAATTGTTGCAATTGATTTGACAACTATCAGTGGGATTCATTTGCTCTGAACCAACAATACCATCGACATGTGGTCTAGATATCTGTTTGGCCTTGTCAAGTATCGAACGCAGTGCATCTGGCAAAACTTTGTAAATTAAACTAGATTGAGAGTAAATCAGCTCTAGTTGTTGAGCTCTCATTATAGCTTCTTCCTCTGAAAATACCCCCAAGGTTGCGACGTATTTAGATAAATGGGGTACCAAAGACTTAAGGAACCACTTAGGTAGGAATGCTAGTGGGATTGACACTTTTATCAAACTCTTTGGGAATCTCCATTCTCGGATGTGATCTGAGATATGGTCTGCTTTTGTCTGCTCAAAATTGGCCAACAATTCGGTGTCGGCATTGTATCTCACAGGTAATTAGAAATGGTTTAAGAAATACATTGCAAGTTCACCAAAGGAAGAGTATCTTGAGTGGTTGAGATTGATGTACCATTTCGTAGTACTCCTGATGAGAGTGCATTGAAACAAACACAACTAGACAGAGTCATCTCTCAAAGAGTTGGATGAGCACCATAAGTGGAAGCTAGTCACATGATCACCTGGGTCTTCGTTAGGCTTAGCTTCGAACTTTGGAATGTCTGAAGGAAACTTGGTCGACATGGGAGGCCAACGTGGATCGTGACAGATGGGGTCGTTTAATAACCTTGTCAAGTCTAGAAAGTGTAGTGTTGCCAGAAACGGTAGTTTGGGTTGTTGATTATAACCAGGGAAAAAGGATCCTTAAGTTTGGCTGGCACCAGGTTGCCAGGAAAAGTTAGGTTGTTGTACAGGGTTCTGATAATAACCATGGTCGTGACCAGCATGCGGATTCTACGCTTGTTGAGATGTCATCGGATGACTCCTGTAATATGATGAAAAGGGTTGGGATTGCGTCGCATTCCAAGGATTTTGGGAAGGGTTTCCCCCTGTCGATCCAATGGGAAGAGGTGTTGAGCCTTTCCAGGGGTTCCATTGGCTATGGAAGGGGTTTCCCCTGCTTGGCATCCCTGACAAGGGAACTAATTCCTGCCACAGATTCCAAGGTCATTGTGAGGAAGGAATTCCTAAGTTTTCCCCCTGTGCAGGAATAGTACCCTGCATAGTATTTTGTTGTCCATAACCGAGGTTTCCCCCGGCCGAGATGGAAACTGACGAGAATGCATTGTTACCAAAAACGTTGAACAAAGAGAACAGTGTCAAACCTACTGACATGTTATAAGAAGGAAGTCCTTGACTCCCTGCTCCAAACAAACTATAGTTTACGTTCATCCTGGCGAAATGCTAGTGAGCACCGCCGAGTGAAGGGAACGAAGGAGGTATATGACCCCCTTTGTAAGGGAAATCATTATAGGGAGCTGAAGTGCCCCCCATGGATCCTTGCAGAGGAGCGTTGGAGCTCCCTGCCCTGAGACCTAAAGTCTGTAGAGTGGAGTAGGAAATTATAGTGCTCGTACTGAAGCTAGGCATCCTGTATGAGAACGGAGGGCCTATCGCACTTTGGGTGAAAGGAGCAGTGATCGCTGCCATAGACGAAATCAGACCATTGCCCAAGGTAGAGGCATTTGAGACCATAGTGGCTTGGACCAATGATGATTGGTTAGGAAGTGGAACACCCCCTGTAGTGACAGACATAGAGGAAATATAAGTATTCCCTGAATAAGTAGCAACAGTTGTTTCCATCGCTTCTTATGACACTACCTGACGCTTGTAAGGTTGAACCTGTATGACGATGGGCACCGATCGATCAATGATTGGAGGGTTATACAGACCAAGAGCTTCTTCTCTGAGGTCAAAAATGGTTGGTTCCTCTGGAATCAAATGTTCTCCTCTCGAAGATGAGTTGGGCACAATTTCCTGTAACCCGGTCGAGTCAAAAGACACTTGTTGGTCTAGTTTTCACCTTAGCGATGGTGGGGGTGGCTCGAGATGAATTGGCGGCAGGCCCAAAAGCCTTCACGGTCGGTGGAGATCCTAATCCTCCACTGTGTGAGAAGATCAATGACACACTAGGGATTTTTATAATCATTTTAAAAACTAGCACACACTAAAAAAATCTCCTATGAGATAAGACAAGCAAATCACTAGCTAGTTGTAAGAACAGTTACAACAACCAACACTAGAGCAACTTACCGGTGCAAGTGCAACTCGAATATGGAAGCACCCTCTCAGTATACTTTTCAAAGCATGGCCCAATGTCTTCCCTAGGTACCGCGGTATACCCTTGCAGTCACTTGTGTAAGTCACTAAGATAAAGGCAACTAGGTTGCCAACGCGCGAACAATCACTAGGTGGGTACAGTCAACAGTTGGGTGGATCGCAATCAGTAGGGTATCAAGCCCGAAACCTATCAAGGTTATCGAAAGAAAGTGTTCCAGAAAACGACTGAGGACCTCAAATGGATTCGAGACCCATGAAGCTTCATGGCAAATGCGATCAACAAAATCCCAAGATAACCCATCTATATGCGTTCCCCACTACGCTTGGTTCGGCTTTGGAGGGGTTATTTCCACTACCTTTCCGCACATGACCTCATGTTTATCCCCTGTGTTAGAGGGGGGTCCTGGATAAATTTCATGGTTACTATACTTTCAAGCACTCCCTAGCTCAAACTCTTATGTTTTTTTTTGTAGCCTTGAAGAGTTTCCTCTCTAATCCTAAATCAGGGCTCTAGCCTAGACTAAATTGATGGGCCCTTCAAACACAAAGTTTAACAAATTTTAATTAAGCATTAATTTTAGTGGTTTTCTTAAGTCAACAGGAATGAAAGTGAAACCAATGATGTTCTTTAAGAGACAAAAGAAAAGAGAAAAAGATGAAATTGGAAACAAAACTACTTCTTTCTTCACAAATACATATTTTCCAATTTAAACTCTTTAACCAAACTTTTCGTAACTACTTTTCTTAGATCTTTGAAAAGAAAAACCCAAAACAAGATTTCGCTCGACTACGAGCTACTTAATGTCCTAAGTATTCAATTAAAGAAGTTAAGAAAACTTTATTTTTTGTGGTAAATGAAACAACTAGCCTAAACTACTTTACCAAACAAAGAAGCAAAATATTTTTTTTTTATTGTTTTATGCTTCAAAACAAGAATTTGAAAATGAATTCTTTTCTTTTCTTCTAAAGCAAAAAAAGGGAAAAATGATGACAAGTCAAGACCAAGAAATGAATTCAGGCCCAAACGTAGATCCCAGGGAGTCACTGACAATACCAAACATGCAGACCAAAACAGACTCACAAACTTGTCTAAAATCCCTATCAAAGAAAACACAAGAAGTATTTTGATAAGCAAAAGTTATGCTGAAGTCAAACCTAGGATAAAGACTGCCATAACAGAGACCAGGACTAGATCAAGAAAACCCCTGAGAAGTGTGACTTCTGATAGGGAAGAGGATGACTTCCTCTCCTTAAAAAAAAAAATTCTTAGCACAGGCACGTTACTGACACTTCAACAACCATCATATGTATGCGGGTTTTCCAAAGGCAGGGTGCGTATGCACTCGTGTAGGCCCACTACAGGTCGCGTACACTTCTGTAACTCCTCCAAAAAGATGAAAATCCAACACAGGAAGGGAGTACTGGTATGGAATACCAGCATCCCTTAAAGACACATAAGCTTACAAAAACTTAGAAAATAGTAAATAAACTGATTCAAAGCACCCAAGAAGAAATATCCCCAAAGACCCTAGAGGCATCCCCAGTATGGTCGCCAATTCTGCTATAGCGGGAAAGCCCCTCTACAAACTACACCATGGTTTTAAAATGTAGGCATAGCTAACCATCTAAAGTCTCCTACTTTTTATCAACTATCCTGAAACTACCCCACAATCATACATAAAAGACAAGGTATAGGGATCTGGTAGGCATACCTTAAACTCCATGTCCAGTGTCGATCCCTTTGCGCTTAGTTGTTTCCTGACTGCAAGTCTCCTCCCAAGGTTGACCTGCATTCACCAAAAGACAAGCATGCATTCTACATATGGATTAGTGGGTTAGACATCATAAACAAGAAATGTAAACAAATCATATAAGTTTAAGATGTCATTTGGCAGGACGAAAAAAGTACTTCTTTATATTAATCTCACAAAAGTCAATTACAACATGAGACCAACACTGCTCCTCAAACTTGGTCCTGGGATCCTCTTCACCATGCGCCAACTGCTTCCATGTCTTCTTCTCCTCTTTAGTTCTCTCTAGGGAAATGGCAAGGGCTTGCAATTGGGGCAAAGGGGGAATGACAAAATGGGCAGAGTTTCTTTGCTCTCGTGCTTCCCCTTGAAATGGGACCCCAACCCGTTCTTTTATAGGCCAAAAGAGATAGTAACGGTTGGGGTAATTGGCTATGGATGGTCAAACGGTTAAATAACGGCCCAAAAACCAGTATCCTATGCAATTTTCATTTTTTGCGATATTCTGTGAGTGTACGCAGGTTGTAGTGGGGCAGCAGGCATGTGTATGTGGGAAACAGTGGTGTAGGGCATGTATAACTTCAAAACAATGATTTTTAGAAGATCTTGTTCAGTGATGTCTTGGAAAAGATAGCAATTTAGATGTCTTGAAGCCAGGTATGCATGTCTGGTGCAATTTAGGGTTATAACAAGGGCCACATCTTGCATATGAGACAAGGAGGTATGTCTTCTTTCTCTCAACAGGAGGCAAAAATCAGGGTTGAAATCACTAGCATAAGTCATATTGGCAGAGGTTTCTGTAGGTTTAACTTCAGCGGGAATCTTTTTATACATTTTATTAAATCTCTTCAAGAAGTCTGAAACAGATTCCCCCTCTTCTCTCTTAAGTGCCCCGGATTTTGTAATATAATAAAGGAGATCTTTTTTATTTCCTCAATGTCTTAAGAATGAATCCTCCAGAGCAACAATCCCGTCAACATATCTAGGAGGCAAGTCCTTAAACCAATCCCTGACATCACCATCAAAGCTCTGTACAAAAACTCTCATCCACACATCTTCATTCTCGATGGCCTGAATCTCTACAAATCTATAAAAGGATGAAAGGTGCTCTTCTACAGTCACGTCTCCCTCCCCTATGAACTGGGGCATGTACTTAAGGTAGTCTATGGTTGGGAGAGCATTCATAGGCTGAGGTAAAACCAAAGGGGCATATCTAGCAGTGAATATCTCAACCATCATGTTCCTAGGAGGATTAGCACCTGCCATTTGGACGTGAACTGGAGGAGAACCAGGAGGAGATGGAGTTTGGATAGGCGAGATTAGGGCTATGATTATGGGAGAAAAAGGAAAATTTTGAGCATTATGAGATAAATATGAGGGGCTAGAGGTAACAGAGGTTTCCCCTTCTATAACTGCAAAAACACTAATAGGAGGAGAAGTAGTAAAGTCTAGAGTAGGAAAGTCTTCTAAGGTCAAATCTCTCTCCTTCCACTTCACAACTTTGGGGGACAAAGGGGTGTCAAGGATTTCTCCTTGTAATCCAAGGCTAGGAGGGGAGAAATCAATAGGAAAACTCCCAAAATTTAAAATCCTTGAAACTCCAACAGCTGGTAGAATAGGAGAACTAGAAGTAGTTAATGGAGTTTTTAAAGAAAGATCATGTAAATTACCATAATCGCTTGGTACAACAGTTGAGGTACCTTCTTGAGAGGTCTTTCCTTTTCTGATAATTTTATTTCGGTCAGCTTCAGGTGTTGCTAGAGGCAACTATGGAGTGGACCTTGTGTGTTTTCCTTTAGGAGCCACAACTAAAACAGTGGAGTCGAGACAGTTGAGTCACCTCAGTGGAGTCGCCAGGTGCAAGCGCAATCTTCAAAGGTTATGATATCTGTTGCACCTTCAGAATCAGAAGTTCGTTGTCATTCTACTCAGGGAAAATCTTCAATTTTTTCATAGCAATGACACAAAGAATGTTAGCATTGAAATTCACCCTTAGACTGTGGGAGGATAAGCCCAGTACCCATCAGAATGTTTGGTGGATGTTTGATTTATGTGAGTGGAGGTCAAATGGGAAAAACACAATACATGAGTGATATCAACACAGAACTAGACAAGTAATTCACAAGGAAGTAAGGGACATAACAAAGTTCAGTCAGTGAATTGAGTTTAAGTATGAGCAGAGGGAAGACTTAGTAATAAAGGTGGAAAAGACTGCTATGGGCATGAGGCCTTCAAGCAGCTTGGAGAAGAAAAACTCAGGCTCGAGATCACTCTGAAGCTCAAGCTTCAGACACTGAAATATGTCCAAATAATACAGTCATAACAACACAATGATCAAACCTACATAACCATGCAGCTACAATAACTCGAATGGATCCTCCATGCCTGAGCCATTCAATGTAAGAGGGGAAAATATCACAAGGAAGCTAACTAAAACTGGTCACAATACCGCTGCAATCAAACCTACATTACAACAACATAACTGTTGATACTGAGAGGGGGGTGAATCAGTATCAAGTACAATTTAAAAAAAATTTTCAACTTATACTTAAACCATTCAATTATATACAATGAGCAATGAACAATAGTATAAGAGTTACACCAATACACCACAATACACCATGCACAATATATGAGAAATAATCAATAGTTTTTGTTCAAGGGAAGTAATGACTTCCACAGGTAGCTACAACGTCCAAATGTAAAGGGAGGGATAAAACTCCAAGAGGAAGATACAATACTCCAATATCAAGAGATATTTGAACTCTCCATCCTTGCCCCTTCCTTCCACCCAAGAATATATGAGAGATAATAAAACTTTACATTAAATCATCACCATCAACCAATCATCACACAGAACCTGATAATGTTTCCTGAGACTTCTTCAATTTCTACAATTCTTCAATTCTTGGAGTACTCTGATCCTATATATAATATTACTCAATGTATTCTCTAAAACTCCTCAAAGTTTCACTCCTTGAATCCTCCCCAAAAAGAAGTTATAGAAAGAATGGTAAACTTTATTCAATTCTAGTCTATTTAGGAGACCGAACTTGTACATAATGCCCCGTGATCAATAATTAACATCCAATTCTAAAACAAGCACACAAGACACTAAAGTCCGTAATATTTCCAATGAAATTTATCCCACTTCATTTGGATTCTCGATGAATAAGTTATGACTGTTTTACCCAGAACTCATGTTTATTGACTAGCTTCAGGACTGGTCACAAACCCTATCTTCCACAGAGTGTATCTCCATAATTATAGCGAATAAAGAGATGAAACTTGTACCATAGGTACCTTGATATGTCTTCTAAATACCATAGAGATTTCACCATCTGAATCATTCTAGAAAAACAGTTATAGCAAAAATGGTAAGATGACCTGAAAATAACATACCTTAGAACACATCACCAAAAGACTTCATCCTCCCTTGAAATCCGACCTTCTTTTCTTCTTATTTCCTCTGAAATTCAACTTGTATCAAATGAATGTATAATAATGTTTATTTATACCATTTATTTCACTTCCTTTTAACATTAGGGCCGACCTGACACTTTCTTATTTTGTAATTCTTTTCTTTAATTATCTTCAAGGCCTACATATATTTCCTTCTTCGATTCACTTTGTCATCTTAAAAAATTCATTTCCCTTCAACCATGAGGATCCACGTGATGTGCCACATACCACCGGAAACAACATTATGTATACTATCCATTCATGGGTGTTGTGGGGTTTTTCTACCCTACGGACTAGCAAGCTAGGGCTTTAAACTTGCATGCAGATCATGACCCTTCAAGAAATAACTTTTAACCTCCTACCCAAACCTAGAACCCTTTTTCTCAGGCAAACATGGGGAGAATCAACTAACCTTTTTATCGACGATTGAAGCAAATCCTCCGTTGAGCTTTTATCTCCTTGCTGCTGCTGCTCCTTCCACAAAGCGATCCTGCAATCAAGACAAAACTATGCATGCATGCTACTGATCTACTAGAGGGTTAGAGATTTAAACACAAATCAAATAACATAGATAAGACTCATGTATTCGGGACGGGAAAAGCATCTTTTCATTAATCTCAATATGAATCAACTTACAATGATTACAGAGACCGG
>ML814408.1:111059-125620 GCA_009831015.1 Picea engelmannii | reverse complement strand
GTAGCCCTTTCCCTAAGTCAACTAAGACTAGTGCCTAGAGATTGGGCAAGGGGTCAACTATGTGTTGGGGTGATTCGTTACAAGTATGATTACAAGATATACAAAAGAATAATTAAATCAAAAGAATATAAAGTACAAGATTTACAAGTAAAGAATGCTAAGCAAGCTAACCACTTTTAAGTATTTGTGTGCAAGATATAAGGAGATGAAAGCATCATCACATTTATGAGATTATCATAAACACATCATTGTCATCAACACATCATTATCATCAACACATCAACAAAGAAGATTTAGAGATTTTAAGCACAAATGTTATAAGGATGATGAAAATTACCCACTCTTAGTTATTAAACCCACGAAAGTATTTAGATGTTTTAGCCCAAGGTTGGATTATTAAATGTTTCTTAGGATTATAAGAATTTAGTTACCTTTATTTAGTTTTTCACCAAAGCCTCCTCCTCCTATTGCCAAATGGTTGTTGGATGCTCAAGATAGTATAGCAACGAGGCTAACCCTAGCTGTCACGGTCAGCCCAAAGCATTGAGTTTTTACGAAAAGGACACTCGTTTGTGTCGTGAGACCATCCCCGACCTATCACCATCCGTTGCCCTCCTCAATACCCGTCTCGTATTCTGACAGTATTTGGAGAGGGTTTTTCTTTACCTCCCATCTGTCAAGAAAACTTCTTTGGAACGCAACAAGGTCAGGAACTGAGGCGACAGGTAAAGCTTTGAACCATTTCTTGACATCTCCTGTCAGACTCTGGGCAAACAGTCGCATTTGAACGTTAGCCTTGTCAACTTCTTGCAGGTCGAAATAGTCATTCATCTTATCCACATGTTGTTGGGCGTTCAAAGGTCCAGTTGCATCGAACTGTGGAAGTCTTGTTTGGTAGTCTTGGGGCATAGCATGTAGCCGCGAAGCCAACACCAAAGGAGCATATCGAGCTGCCATGATGGGTGGGGGAGGTGGAACGACAACCTGGATGGTCGGAGAGGTAGTGCCTGCAGACGAGGACGAGGAGGGACTGGGTGGTACTGAGGTAGTGATTTGTAGTTTGGTCATGGGAGACAAGACTTCTGGGGTTCGAGGTTGCAACACAGTTGGGTCAAAAACGAGTCTAGACACAAAATTGTCGGACAATGTTCTAACCAGACTTCGAGGTGGAAAGGTATCAAGATCAAGGTTTTGAGAGGTAACGGGTTTTCCTGAAAAGGAAGGTGACTTATGCAGGGAAGTATAACTCCCTGAGCCGGCAGCCGAGACCTTTCGCCTGAGTAAATGTTCGGGGTTATCTATCACTATTGCGAGTTCTGGGTCAGGATGAGATCGAGTGTGAAATTTCTTGGAAGCCAGAACTATTTTTTGGTTTTTATATATATATTTTTTAATTTTGTGAGTCTGAAAATAATTACAAAGTTTGATCAACCTCTACCATTACTTTCTTCTCAGAATCAAACGTTCTTTTAGGGGAAAGAAAACGTGAAATTGTCAATTTTTAGTTCTTCCCCAGTATGGTCACCATTATGTTAGCACTCTGTAAGTTTCCTAGAGGTTGACAAAGAAGGAATCCACAAAGGTAACTTTATCCAACCGCTTTTAAAGCTGGGATCTAGCCCTTCCAACTTCAGAGAGGGATCTCTCTATATGATTTAGCTTTGTTCTTAATTTAGATGTTAGGCTAGGTAAAGGAACAGGTAGGTTTTGTTGTAAAAGTGTTTTTTGAATTTGGTTGAGACAGTCTACACTTCCATTGGGCTATGGGGTCTGTGTTATAATCAATATGAGATATAAACCATAAACATAAAGGAAAACTCCCACAGGGCGAGATAATATACTCACTGGATCTTTAATAGCTTAAATGATGGACCGAAGAAAAGATGAGAAAGATAAATCCAACTAAGAAGCAGTTAAGAATTTCTTAATTGAAAACATCAGAAGATAAACATTAAAATCTTTAAAGTTAGAAACAGGGTATCCAAGATAAATCCTGCAACATACGTTACTTTAAAAGACTAGTTTCAGAAAACAATATGATCACAAAGCAAGAAAACATTCAATTGAGGGAATAAACGTCACCAGTGAATACATGCAAGAATCCTGTAAAGTGCTTCCTCTTTATTAATGGCAGATCTCTTCAAAAATGGTTGCAGTCTGATAGCGTCAGGGTGTAAAGATCAACAACCCTCAATACTTCGAAAGGTGAAGTATTTATAATTCAAATTACAAACGTTCCTGTCATAACTGATCAGGACGTGCTCATTCTATGTTTAGCCTAACTGATTTAACTAATCAAAACTACTTGATGACTCGGTACAACTGCATGCGGAATTTCTGGGGTAGGCCGTTGGCGAGGTTCCTGCGTAACCTCTTCTGACTGGACAGGTGACTGGACCTGGACATCTCATCTGCTAATCGAGCAGATTGCAGAGTTCCTCCCATCTGATATGGCTAGACACAGTGACTTTGAGCAGTCTCCGATACACTTCGTCCATCTCCGTGTATTTGGCGAATGTGGGCTTGGTGAGGAATATGTGTCGAATCTCGTGCTGGATGCTGATGTCAAACTGAAGGGCATCCAAGAATGCTTTGCCAGTGATGCCCCCTTGTACGCCAACGAACTTTGAACTGTCCTTAGACATCTCAGCCAACTTCTTCTTATAATCCAGGAGTGTCATTAGTTTGTCATTAATGACCTTCATACCAGGTAAGCCTTTCTTTTGGAGAGCATCAATCTTATTGAAAAACTTTTGTACCCCTTGGTCCATTACCTGAACCTTCTCTTCAAGCTGCAGCATTAATCCTCTCTTGGTCAAAACCCTCTTGACCTCAAGGATCGTCTCTGTTCTGTCTTCTATCTTCAGCTCTTCTAGCTCTTCTCTGGTTTTGGAATTGACGAATTTGATGATATCATTAGCCTGAGTTGGTCTGTCCCCCAATTCTACTCTTATTTTCTCAATGGCCTGTTTGCTCCTCTGGAGCAACTCATTCTGTTCAAACATAATTTGGATCATGGGCCATATCTCATTTATGGACTTTGTGATATCTGTCCATACATTTTCTTTGACCTCAGCCAAAGTCTTTCCTGCCATGGTTTGTTTCTGGAGCTGCTGTAGTTCTTTCCTGAGCTACTCAGTTACCTGCTTTTCTTTGGATAGGCTGGTTTGAAAAGAAGTTTTGAGCTCCTGGAGGTTCTCAACTTCCTTCTTTAGCCTGCTGATTTCTGTCTCTTGCAGGTTCATCTTCTCCATGGATTTGACAAGGTCTGCTGTCCCTTCTTGTGGTGTCACTGGGGTTGCAGATGGAATTGTTGTTACTGTTGCTGTGCTTGCTCCTGAGATGGGAATGGCACTCAATGGAATGACTTCCATTGGCTTCATCTGCTCCTTCTCTTTTAGTAATCTCTCCATCTTAGCCTCCATCTCTTTGAGCTGTGCATTCTGCTCCATGAGCAGCTTGAGCATTTCGTCCTTCTCGCCTTCCTTCTCTGCTATCTCCTTAGCCTGTGAGTCTTCTGTGGGTGGGAGTTTCAACTGTTTCCTCAAGGAAGAGATGTCTGTATTCTTTTTCTTTATCATCTCCTCTGTATCTTTGACATTCGAAGGATTGTAGCCGATCTTGAGGACCAACTCCTCCAAAGTTTTGATTCGGTTGTCCTTCGCAAAAGAAGATATCTTCTCCAACTTGAGCTGCGTTTGAGCATTGTTCAATGATACCTAAAATTTCGCTGCAGAAGCTGAAGCATGTGCCAATGTGTGGAAAATCATCTCCCCTGTTTGTTTGTGCAGATCCATCTGATCTGCTGGGTGTACGTCCTTCGCCTGGAATTCGAAGGTGGCCCTCTTGTAGTCTGAAATCACCTTGGGATCTGGTACCTGCGCTTGGAGGTAGGCCATGTGCATCCTACCCTTCTCTGTGTTGAATGTAGACAACAGTCTATGCTGTGCAGTCGACGTTTGTTTCCGAAACTGGGCATAAGTGCTGCTAGTAAGGGTTTGATTCTTCTTCTTGATCATCTCATATTTCTCGAAGATGCCTAATTTAGGCCCAGTCTTGCCTGGCTGATCATTCAGGGGAGAGTCTATGGATTTCTTCGGTACTATTGGGGTGATGCCCTGATAAAGGCTCGACCCAAACGGTGGAATGACCGGCTTGATGACTGTGGTAGTTACTGTGGTAGGCGGGGCCTCTTGTTCTACTGTCGTACCAGACGTTGAAACTGTCTTTGGCCTCTTGGTGTGCATTTGGAACTCTTCTGATGATACCTCTGTTACAGGTGGAGATGACTCCTGTCGAGGCCTCTTCTCCTTAGGGACCTGTGGCATGGTAGTTTGTTGCACAGTTGTTGGGGGAACCTGCTGCTCAACTTCAACCAAGGTGTTAGGCACCCATACTGTCTGATTAGCATATTTCTCAATCCGGGCTTGGAGTCATGAACATACAGAATATTTTTATTTTTTACCCGCATCTTTGAAATGATCCTGCAAGGATCATAGTGCCACGGGAAACTCGTAAAGAGTTTCATTTCCCTCAACATTCTGTCAGCTTCTTCCCCAACGCCTCGACTGTTGCAAATGAAGGAGCCAATTTGTCCCTTGATCCGCAACTGCTGTTTTTTCTTCAGGGATACAAAGTGGATGTCATCTGAGTTAATGATCTGCCTGATGTACTCTAACGCAAAAACTCTTACAGGCACATACTTTGGCAGCTTGTAGGGTGCCAATTCGCACCCGAAAACTTTGATCTCGGTGTGGTTTTGGTACAGGTACCAGTCTCCTGTCTTTGTGTTGTCCGAGAGATGCAAAAATCTCTGGACTTCGTCATTTATTCATGGCTCAGTCCTGCCACTCAACATGCTTACCACAGGGTGGTAAAACAAATCAATGAATGCTTTGAAGTCGTATTCAGCAGAGTTACGCTTTAACAAAGAGGTCCATGCTGTTACTGGCTGAGGCTTTCCATATGCGTCCATTTTCTGCATAGAAAAACTGAATTTATCGGCTTGATAAAAAACAAACATGTAGGCCAATATGGACGAATATCTAAACATGCCCTCCATGCCAAAGTTCACGAATTGCTCTTGAATATTGTCGGCCAAGAAGGTACTGAAATCAAACTGTGTTGTAGGTTTTTCATCATTGGAGAAAATGGATAGAAAACCCAGGATGGGCTCATCTACCCACTGGTCAGAATAGTAACCTAACAGGGCACAAAGAGAGGAAATGACTTGGTTTCCCTTGGTGGAGAACATGGATGATGGGTAGGGTGGATTGGTGGAAGGGAGTTGAGCGGAGGTGGGAAGGAACAACTCGAATATTTGAGCTCTCTGGGGAAAAGTCATTTTTTGATACAACTCTATAAGGATCTCTAGACTGAAAGGAGAAACAGAATCGGCACAGAGGATTTGCATAATTTGGTTAATATCTTTGGGAGTGATGAAAAATAGGACGTCTCTGGATGAAGAGACTACGACCCTCTGGTCGGGAATATAATGTGCTTGGCATTTGAGGGCGAATTCGGGAAAGTGGTGTATATGGGGAAAAAGGTATAGGGGCAAATTGGACTCCCATAGTCCAATCTTATCGCTCTGGTCCAGGAACACTTCCCGGAGCCATGACTGGAGGTTTGAAAAATCGAAGTCGCAAATGGTATCTGTGATCAACCTGTCTTTATCCACCAACGGGATTTTGTCCAGGTCAACAAGAGGAGGAAGAAAATGATTCTCTTATCCTTCCGCTGGCCTTGGCTTTGGCGCCATCTCTGCAACAGTACCTGCAATAAACAATATGTTAGTGGGGTCGACTGACTGTGGATGGAGACGATGGGGAAGCAATGGGGGAATAAGAGGTAAGTTTTCTGGCGCGATGGACGAATAACGAATGAAAGGGGAAAAACGGTAGTTTTATTCAAAACTGGGTTCGGTTGGGCGCGGGAGACATGTCAGCAGTATAATGGGTATGTTATCCTGTAATAAATGGGCAACAGGCCACTTGGGATGAGGTGGCATGGTGACGGTGGCCAAAGCATACAGACGGGTGACGTGGCGGCCAGGGATTGGTGGTAAAAGTCGTAATAAGGGGTTGTTCATGAGTGAAAGGGGTGAGGGACTAACAGCAGGGACTGATAGTAGTAATGGGATTAGACACAACTCGGGAACAAGCGGAACAAGTGGTATCAGTGGAGGATGACGTCCCTGAGTGATGGAGGTTGTCAGAAGGCATATGGTGAAAAGACTTTAGGACCAATAGATTTGTGTCACCTAGGACAAGGGGCATGTCGGAGGGAATATCCAATCCGGACCCCCCCCCTTTGGTTAAAAGCAGAACATCAAGGGGGGTCCGAAATCCATTGTAAACCGTTGATCTGCGCACCCGTTTCCTGGCCGCAGATCTTAGCGCGTCGTTTATTACTCATTCCAGACCCCCCCCTCCATTAAAGGCAGAACAGACGGGGGGGTTCGGAATCAAATTTGGGCCGTGGATCAACGCGCTCATTCTTGGACTGTCCAGATCTGCGCGATTCTTATTACCGATTCCGGACCCCCCCCGGTTAAAAGCAGAACGGNGGGGGGGGGGGGGGGGGGGGGGTCCGGAATGATCTGTGCGTCGTAGATCTGGGCGCCACGATCTGGACCACTGATAAGTGTAGGAAATATAAATCAGGAGTGGAAAAAGTATGTGCCGGGAAAACTTAGGATAAGTGCACTTTATGGGTTTTTCCCACTCTTTTCACATAGACACCACCAAGGGGACATCGTCTTAAACTGTTCTTAGGCAATGGAGACATGGTGTAGCATTTTCATCAATCTAGTTTCATGGGTGGTGAAGCAAATGGAGCAACTAACCTACATGCTAACCTATCTTCCTAGGACAATTAACCCAGATTAAACTGTTGGGTTAAGAAATTACTCTAACCTATGGGCTATCTGACCAGGATTAGACAGTCTGGTCAAATTTATTCACTAATCTAACCTATGGGCTATCTGACCAGGATTAGACAGTCTGGTCAGATTTATTCACTGACCTATCAACATTAAAATTTAAAAGAACTTGGCCATGCTTGAAAGGTATGGCCAAGTTACTATTATTGCATGGGGCTTTTTATTTTCAATTCTTTTATGCCCTTTTTTTTTTTTTTCAAACTATTTACAGAATGAAAAATCATTCGTCAATAAAAACACTAGATACAGATAATATCCAAGTCATCAGTTGATTCCCATAATTTATGGGGTGATAACAGAAAGTATCCCCAAGAAGCTAGAATAAGTAAGAAGGAAGGTTGAGAATGTTACCCACT
This sequence comes from Picea engelmannii, assembly GCA_009831015.1. Classification (NCBI taxonomy): domain Eukaryota; kingdom Viridiplantae; phylum Streptophyta; class Pinopsida; order Pinales; family Pinaceae; genus Picea; species Picea engelmannii. The sequence goes on along the minus strand of ML814408.1, from coordinate 118,321 downwards.
TGAAGATGAGGATCTTGGAGTGTTGTGTGGACGTTTTTGGGTAGCATAACCACTCTCAACCAGATCTGAACCTACAAAAACCAGCAAGGTATATTTGCTGAAAATGCTACACTCAACAAGCAAAGATGAAGAAAAATTCCTATTTTTGGTAGAAATTTTTCACATAGAATTTTTTATAGAAAAGATAGATTTAGATGACCACTTTACTATGTAAATTCTAGCTGAAATATGTATAAAATGGACAGCAAGAAAGAATGAGAAAATAAGAGAGAGAAAAGAGGATCTTATGTGTGTTTCAAGAGAGGACTCTTGCTTGAGGCATTCCCAATGAAACCCTTGAAGCCAAACCTGCGAAAACTTAGCAATATCTATGCATACCAAGATAATATGGAGAAATGTGCTAATAAGATGAAATACTTGCACCCTATCTAGCAATTCACATATATAGATCTACAAGAATACTCATTGTTAGATCTACTCAAATAAAATACTTTACCCAAGATCTAGGCTATGCATAAATCAAATCAAACCATACAATTTTACCTCACATGTAGTAAGAACAAGACACTTCATTGCTCTTCCAATGATCCTCCAAAGTTTCTCCTTTTATTACTCAAGAAATGGATCTTGGATAAATACTTGCTCCAAAACCCTAAGAGCCAAAGAATGAAAGAAATATGAGAGAGAGAGAGAGAGAGAGAGAGAGAGAGAGAAATCAAGTAGCATAACAATAGCTCAAGACATGGTATGCAAATGAGGGTGAGAGGGGTTCCTTTTATACTTGGAGAGGCAAACTCACCCCTCTTGGATCGATGCCAAGTGTCCACCACCAAGCACAAGAGGGAATCCCAAGGGTAGGGTGCACCATCTAGGGTTTCAAGCTTAGATCTAGGGTGTGGATGAGTGAGCGAGTGTTGGGATCACACAAAAGGCAAGTGGGAGGCTTATGGGTTGTGTGACAAGGGAGAGAAAGGGGCCCCAACTCAGAAAAATGAATTTTCTAGGAGATCCACAAGAGGGGGGGCATAACTCTCCTTGGAGGGCGCATCACTTGGGGGAGAGGGAAGGAGTGGGAGGTAATAAATGAGGTAAGGGTGTTGGGATCAAGCAAAAAGGTAAGTGGGAGGCTAGGAAAGGTGTGCCAAGTGATATAATAATTTTCCCATTTTTTTTATCATTTATTTACTTTTTGGAGACTTTCTAGAAGGGAGGCACACCACTCTAGGAAAAGTGACGTTTTTGTTTAATGGCTAGGTGAGGGGGTGATGTGAGGGTTGGAAAAGGTTAAGAAAGGTTAGGAAAAATCTCTCTCATTTTTTTCCATCTTTACATCACATCTTTTAACTCATTATTATAATTTTTACATTTTTGACTTTATCAAGACTAGCAATTAAAATTGTTGTTTTTGACTCACTGACACTCTTGGTGGACAAACACCTAGCAAAAGTTGTCCAACTGAGCTGAAACTTGGTCTAGGGGTGTACGGGGTGCTATTCCATTTATTTTGAGCACAAATACCCCTATCAAAAACCCAGAGACCTAGTTTTTACAATTTTTACTCAAAATTAATTAATTAATTAAATAATTAAACCTCCAAACTTATGGAAATTTAATTAAAAATTAATTAATTAAAAAAAGCTACTCTAGACTCAATGGAATTCCGCGAGACCTTCTAAGATGTCTTGCATGGTCATTTACATCATTTTCTAACAATAATTACCAGAAGATAAGCCCATTAGAATGTCGTTCACCACTTTGGATGAATTATTGCAAGTGTGAGGGAAAAACTCAAGGGAAATTAACAAGGCTGAAAATCCCAGTTAATAACCTGAGGATAAAAAAACCTCGATGAAAGAAAATCTCCTAATGAATCGATCCCAAGGTAACTGACCTAACTATGAGCCACGCAGACCTATTACATTATTGACCCACGCAGGGGTGCGGAAATTCCAGTTACAAAAATAAGTGTTGGGGCCAAAAATGCCCTGTAGAACCAAATTTCTTCGACAAATGAGCATATTATGATGCATCTCTTCATGACACATGGAGTTGACCACCTATGTTGGAGAGGTGGTCAAAATCTGGCTCCACATGGGGTCGTGTGTTCGATCTTCTTGAATGAGATGGAGAGCATACAAGAATCCAACACCTACAAAACAGAGTGCTCACCAATAACCAACATAAGAATACATATATACATAATGAAATAACAAATTCTATAAACAACATCTACATAGTACAACATTATAAAAAATTTCTAAGTACATATTTGCATAATGAATGAAATAATACAAAATTAAAATACAAGGAAGGGTTAGAGATACGTTACAACCATCCATGTAATGGATGAAATGATGCCCCAAGTGTCTGAAACATCCTTGTCCAGGATGACTCACGGAAGACCCCTTCCCAAGTTTTATTAACTTGGAACTTTTTGCTAGAAAGAAACAACCAAGAGCCATGCTCCTTCTTCCCTTCAGCCAAACACTGGAATAAGACAAGCTGTGTAAACTTTGAATACTTTGTTGCTCATGAATATCAAGGTGGGAGGCCAACCAATACTCATAATGATAAGATATTGATAAACTAAAGTTGCCCTTCATTTCCATATAATTTTGCATTAACTCATCCTTTGACTGAGGGGTTGAAGAAGAACACATCACCGGAACCATCATACTGTTTTCCTCAAGATTTTCAAAGTTATCCTTCAAAAAGATTGGTTCCTCGGGAGGAGGGTGGGGACTTGAATCTTCTAGATATTCAATGTTTTCAGACTCAAATTCCTTTATCTCCTCAAAATAAATGACTGACTCATCCATGGATTCACCCGGAATTTCCCCATGAATTTCCTCATGTTTTTCACTGTCAAGCTCAATTTCAAGGGGGTCCGGATATTCAACAAAAGTTTCATCTTTTGCAAGGCGAGCCTCCATGATATCTAGTTGTTTGATCATGGTTGTAAGTTGTTCATTCATGACTTCCACTTGTCTTGCATGGGCCAATTTCATGGCCTCAAGCTCTTTAGTATGGGAATACTGCATGTTCAGAATTATTTCTTTAAGCTCCTCAATGGGACTAGTCATTTCAAGGTAAAGACCAATCATAATAGCTTGAGGTTTCTCATGGAGCAAAAGGAGCTGAGCGAGCGGCAACAAAAATGGATCAGTAAAATCCAAGCGTACGATTTTGAGATTGAGTATGTGAAAGGAAAAAATAATGTGGTTGCTGATGCCCTATATAGGATACCCACTCTCTCTCTCATGGAGATTTCAGTGGAATGGAAGGCACTTCTATTGGTAGAATACTCCAAAAATAGGTTTTCTTGTGAGATACTTGATGGTCATATCTCTGATGACAGGTATAGGGTTATTGACGACATCATATATTATAAGGACTAGATCTATTTAGTACCAGAATCTTAGTTGAAGGACAAAATTTTGCATGCAACACATACTTCTCCTTTGGCAGGTCATCTAGGATACCTGAAGACTTATAGACAAATTCAGGAGAGGTTCGCTTGGAAGGGTCTCAAGACTGATGTATTGAAGTTTGTTTGGAAATGCCACATCTGTCAACAAAACAAGGTGGAACATACCCACCCAGCAGGATTGCTCCAACCGCTTCCCATTCCGGAACAAAAATGGGAAAGCATTTCGATGGATTTTATCACAAGGTTGACTTTGGTTCAGGGGAAAGATTGTATATACGTGGTGGTTGAAATGCTTACTAAATTCACCCATTTCTTCGCCATATCGTCCTGTAATGATCCCAAGCCATTATGCCAGGATCATCATGGTTTTGGGTGTCTTTTAAAACTTTTCTGGTTGTGGCATTTCGTCAAACACTTCGCTGCCCTACTTGTTTAGATGTGTTAATTGCTGAATGGCCTCTTGATTTCGGCCTTAGGGTTTACTGATGTGTTTATATATGTGTATGCAGCTATAAAGAAGAATATATAACCATGGAACATACCTCATCCATAGGCAATATGATAGACAAGCCAAAACATCCCAAATATGATTTTATTCATGAAATAGAGAAACCTGCTACAATGAAGATGCTGATCTGGAATGCTCAACAGATGGCTCCAAGATAGAAGTATGAGCTGCTACAAAAAGCTCTCAACAATACAAAATAAGCCTCAAAAGGTTGGATAAGAGATGAAGACCAATACCAAGGTAGATCTGGCCGTATGAAGTGCAGAAGCCCTAACTGAATGCTGCCACGTCCTGCTGGAATGCTGAAGCTCCTCAACAATTCGGCCCTACTACCAAAAGTTTTCAATCACCCCAAGAAATATGCCAACTGATAGATTGGGCAACTGTAAGGACAACCTAGGTGCCCAAATCTCCAAAGTCACTCTCAAACCCTATGGGTCTGAACTCCTCCACTGAATGGTGCACCCCCCTGGATGCCTGAAACCCTAGATAATTCGACCTGGGTGAATGAGGCCTCCAAATCTCCTGAAACTATCCAAAATGATAGATCAGGCAATCACAAACCCCTGGAAGAAGTTTCAAGGTCAAATATGAGGTATAGCCTCCTAGATCTACAAATCACCGAATCACCAAATCGTCCTCTCTCTCCCAAAGCCGTCCCAACCTGTAGATGATGATCTAGCCGTGGTAAATCCTCAAGAATGGACTAGATCTGATGTCCAAAGCCTTGCAATGAATACGTAGGTGATAGAATCTCCAAAAGCCCTGCCAATCACCTGCAATGAATCTCTCTCCAAGAATGGTGTGTCCCCCTTGCTGGAAACCCCCAATTGGTGCACCCTCTCTCTATCTGCACAAGTAATTGATGTGGAATCCTCCTGCCACTGAGTAGATCTAGAACTAGAATGGTGTAGGAGCATATTGCATCTCCGAGACCAAGCTTGGGACAAGCTAGGTGGAGTCTTTCATCATCGAATCGTCCTCTAGGGTTTGTTAAGTCAAAACCCTCAAAACCCCCAATGTTGGGCTCACTAGCTAGAAGCCAGATATGAAAATATGATCATACATGAATGGATGAGAAGAGGCCCTTGCCTTTCCTTTATAATTTTTTCTCTCCTTGTCCCTCCAAAGTGACTTTCATTTTATTAATATTTAATTAATTAATTAAATCACTTTAATTAATTAATTAACCTTTTTACCTCTGAAAATCGCCTTATCTCTCCTTGTGGCTTCCCTGGCCACTGGAAGTCACTTCTAGCCATCCCATCCTGTAATGCTTCTCCTCCCAATTCCAATGAGCTATTACACTGAGAGGTTCCTCCAAGTAATGTGCCCAAAATGACCTCTTCAGTGAATTTAATTGACTTATAGCTCAAAATAGTCAAAATCATCGAAATCATCGGAATGCGACAGAACCAAAGCCAACCTGTGCGGAATGACTCATAATGATGAGATATGATGAGAAATGCAAGCTGGACCTCACAAATCCTCTTAACAACCCCTGTACTCACTATAACACCCATCTGGCTACTCTGGTCATCATAAACCTCTGCACTATGATGATGTCCCAATGTGGGGACATTACAGTCCTCCCTGCTAGAAAATTGCTTTTCCTCAAGCAATAACCAAATCCCTCCAAGTAAAATACCAGGATCCCATGTCCACCTGTGGGATACATAGTAGAACCCATACAAAGATGAACACTCATAGACTCTGCCCCCTGGGTCCCATAACAAGTCATGAACTGCTAGCCCCTAGGAAGCATAATCCTGAAATAAACCAACTCTGTGAGTCTCCTGCATATGATACATGGCCTCATCTCGGAATGAGTCCAACCTCCAAGTCTCTACCAAGATCCACACGGCCTCCATCAACTGCACATTTTGATGCTAGAATGAGGTACTGCAAGACCTCCATGAGACACTCTCAAGCGACGTGCTCCTCTCAACACTGAAGCTCAATGGAAAGTTAGGATAAATTTCCCCTGCAATGGTCCACTCTCCCCTGTCAGTCACTGAATTTCTCATTCCTGCAATCCCTGGGTCCCATGCTAACCTCTGTTGAAGATCCTCATGCTGGCACTACATTATGGTGACCCTACCTGACTGCTCCCTGTATGTATATTGGAGCCTCCACTCCTGGATCCTCAAGCTGAAATCCTTGTGGCCCTTGGACCTGCTGTCCAGAAACTGTACCTGTAGAAGTAGTACCTATCCACCCACCTCTATGTCTGATCATGTTGATCAAGAGTGAAAAGCTACCTCGCTCTATCGAACAAAAACCTGCAGGCTCTCTCCAAATCAACCCCTGGTGGTGTATACGGCTATCTAGTGCAACCTGGGTCATCATGTAGCGAAACATCCTACTAACCAAGTGAACCCCTGGGTCCCATGGCAAACCTTGAAGTTTATCACTTCCAATCTCTGCTAGTTGCTCTTGTGCCAGACTGATCACTATCGGAAGCCCTCTGTGCTCATCTGCTATTATTTGGCCTATGGTGCTCACCATCACGCCCCAAGTCTCAGCTGGTGTAATGTCCCCCACCTCTTGATGAAGAGATGTTACGGAGACTCAGTGGCTTGGGCATCCCCACTAGGCCATAGTCTCACAATAAGGGGAAAGGTCAACTAGACTAAGGTTATAATCTTAGGTTGACCTGAGAAAAGGGTAAAAAGGAGTAAAATATAACTCAATGGACAAATAGAAGTTAACCCTGGGAGTTAATCTAACTCAACAGAGGAATAGAAGGAAAGGGATAAATAGAAGGCTGGGGCGCACCTATTATGCATTTTGGATTTGGTTTATTGCTTGTTATTGCTCTTGAGCATACAATTTGGGGGTTTTGCTGTACAAACCCTTGTGAGCAACTCAGTGGTGAAATACCCACTCACCTTGTTCCACAACTTGGTCTTAGGGATGAAAGACTCCTCCACACCATTCTATACTCAGCACGTTTCCACCTAGCGATTCAGAAGTAGCAGGGCCGTACTATTCAGGAGTTTCCAGCAAGGGCGCACCATCATCTAGAGAAGGGTTCAATCTAGCTAATCAAGAGAGAATTTGGTCATTCCGACACTTGGGTTTTACTTGCAGGGGATCAACCATAATTTTGAGGGTTTTTCTAGAGAGTTATCACCATCAAATTTTTTGTTTCAGATTGGGACGACTTGGAGGCAAAGGGACGTCCTATGATTCAGTAAATCTTAGATCTAGAGAGCTTCACATAGAATCTGAGTCTGAAACTTCTCCTACGGGGTTCTCATAGCCCAATCTACATTCTTGGGAAGTTTCAGAGCATTTGGAGACCTCTCTCATCAGGGTCGA